>JAVSCE010007167.1:0-99402 GCA_032199065.1 Smutsia gigantea
CCCTATCAAAATAACAACAGCTTTCTTCAATGAACCGGAACAAATAATTCTAAAATTCATATGGAAACACAAATGACCCTGAATAGCCAAAGCAATCCTGAGAAGGAGGAATAAACAGGGGGAATTACGCTCCCTGACTTCAAGCTCTACTACAAAGCCACAGTAATCAAGACAGTTTGGTATTGGCACAAAAACAGACCCACAGACCAGTGGAACAGAATAGAAAATCCAAACATTAACCCAAACATATACAGTCAATTAATATTTGATAAAGGAGTCTTGGATATACAATGGGGAGATGACAGCCTCTTCAGCAGCTGGTGTTGGAAAAACTGACAGCTACATGTAAGAGAATGAAACTGGACTACTGTCTAGCCCCATACACAAAGGTAAACTCAAGGTGGATCAGAGACCTGAATGTAAGTCATGAAACCATAAAACTCTTAGAAAAAAACATAGGCAAAAATCTCTTAGACATAAACATGAGTGACTTCTTCATGAACATATCTCCCCAGGCAAGGGAAACAAAAAGCAAAAATGAACAAGTGGGACTATATCAAGCTGAAAAGCTTCTGTACAGCAAAGGACACCATCAGTAGAACAAAAAGACATCCTACAGTATGGGAGAACATATTCATAAAAAACGTATCTGATAAAGGGTTGACATCCAAAATATATAAAGAATTCATGCACCTTAACAAACAGAAAGCAAATAATCCAATTAAGAAATGGGCAGAGGACATGAATAGACACTTCTCTAAAGAAGAAATTCAGATGACCAACAGGCACATGAAAAGATGCTCCACATCGCTAATCATCAGAGAAATGCAGATTAAACCACAATGAGATATCACCTCACACCAGTGAGGATGGCCAACATCCAAAACACAAACAACAACAAATGTTGGTGAGGATGTGGAGAAAAGGGAACCCTCCTACACTGCTGGTGGCAATGCAAATGAGTTCAACCATTGTGGAAAGCAGTATGGAGGTTCCTCAAAAAACTCAAAATAGAAATCCCATTTGACCCAGGAATTCCACTCCTAGGAATTTACCCTAAGAATGCAGCAGCCCAATTTGAAAAGACAGATGCACCCCTATGTTTATTGCAGCACTATTTACAATAGCCAAGAAATGGAAGCAACCTAAGTGTCCATCAGTAGATGAATGGATAAAGAAGAGGTGGTACATATACACAATGGAATATTATTCAGCCATAAGAAGAAAACAAATCCTACCATTTGCAACAACACGGATGGAGCTAGAGGGTATTATGCTCAGTGAAATAAGCCAAGCCGAAAAAGACAAGTATCAAATGATTTCACTCATATGTGGAGTATAAGAACAAAGAAAAAATACTGAAGGAACAAAACAGCAGCAGACTCACAGAACCCAAGAACGGACTAATAGTTACCAAAGGGAAAGGGACTGGGGAAAATGGGCGGGAAGGGAGGGATAAGAGGGAAAAAGGGGCATTACGATTAGCAGATGTAATGTTGGGGGGGCACGGGGAGGGCAGTACAACTCAGAGAAGACAAGTAGTGATTCTATAGCATCTCACTACGCTGATGGACAGTGACTGTAATGGGGTTGGTGGGGGGTACCTGATGAAGGGGTAGTTCAATAAGCACAATATTGCACATGTAATTGTAGATTAATGATAATAAAATAAATTATATTATAAAAAATATCAAAAAAAGTTCCTTCACCATCTCTACCCATTACAATCTCCCCCTGTACCACATTTGTTATAGGTCACCATCTATGCCATACTGATCAACCCTGTACCTCTTCCCTGTTCAATTCCCTGTTCCAAGAGGGCGGTCACAATACAGGTCGTTTCTTATGCAGAGCAACTTTAAATCTGCTTATTTGTCCCTTTCCAACAATGACCTGGGATGTCCAAGAAGAGAAAGTGGGAGTTCAACACTGTAATACTAAGTAGCCTAAAAAGGCATTTTGTTATTGAAAAGACCCTCTGCTCCAGAGAGAAGGGAGAAGTTGCTGAAGAACTAAATTGCTTTGAATGGCAATTTTTATGGTATTTGTGTTTTATTTGCTGTATGTCATATCACAAAACTAACAGTCTGAGATGACCTCCTAAACCAGGATCTTTCTAATAAATAAAATAGGTGGCCAGAACTTAACCTCAGCTCTCTGCACAAGCATCTAACAAGGGGAGGGTTCAGGCTCTGAATACATGACAATGTTTATTTGAATGAGAAAAGACAGTTTCTTGTAAGAGGACTGTGCAAATGAGGGAGAAGCTTAATTTTATTAGCTTCTCAGAAAACCCAGCTCGGAGCCAATACAGAACCGTGATGCTATAAGGTCTTCCTAGTTCATCTAGAGCTCGGCTACATACATAAACTTAACTAACGTCGAAATAAGACTTCCTCCAAACTGGCCCGACCCAGAGCACCAAATGCCCTATTGTACATATAGAAAACCATTGCACAGGTAACCTTGACATTCATTACTTAAGAATTAAAATAAAAAATTGACACTGTTGTAATACAACTTAATGATATCCGTGCCAGCTTCCTCTCCATGCTGGCCTTGCCTTTAAAGGCTTTGTTCAGTGAACATCTTCTAGAAAAACAATACCATTTAAAATATTTCTTAAAAATCATGATAGTCAATACTTATCAAGCTCTTAGTAAATGTTTGACACTGAGCTAAAAGCTTTTTTCATGTTGTACTGCATCTGATCTTTACAATAAATCTTTGAAGTGTATGCTATCTTTATTCTCCATTTTACAAATAAGAATAGTGAGGCTGATAGTTTTTATTTTTCCCAGGGCATGGAGACCAGGTCAATCCCAAAGAAAGGGATCTGTCATGACAGAGGTCAAATACCGACCATTACACAATACTGTCTTTGAGCGACAGGAAACAGTGTCTCCCTGAGAAACGCGCTGCAGCCCCAGTTCTCTGTGTGTGAGGCAGAGTCCTTCACGCTGAGGTTAAATCTGCTTTCCAACAGACTTTGTCCATTCGAAAGGGGCTGTGAAGAACATGACCAGCCCTTTTCCAGTGTTACCCATGTCTTTCCTCCTTCGGGCAGTTTCTTCTCAATGTAACTCCTCTCACAATGTCAGCAACGCCTTAAACTGCCCTCTGCTGTATTCCCGGTGCCTGGAATGGTGCTTCACTCTGACAGAGGGGGTGTAAACTAAGGCACTGGGAAGAACACAACATAATTTCTGTGGTTTCCTGACAAAAGGGCACAACCTGAATCTGATCATAAGGACACATCCGATAAATCTAAGCTAAGAGGGATTCTACAAAACCATCGGCCTATATTCTTCAAATTGTCAATGTCATGAACTACGAAGAAATACTGAAGAGCTGTTCTGGATAAAAGAAGACTAAAGAGACATGACCTGTAATGGGTGATCTGGAATTTTCTTTTGTCTTAAGAGGTATTAATGGAATAACTTGTAAAAACAAAACAAAATCTATAGATTATCTTATTGTATCAATGTTAATTTCTTGATTTTGATAATTGTTGTGTATGTAACAATGTTTCTCGACCTTTTTAAAAAATTATAGTACCCTCTAAGGAGAAAATTTAAATTAAATGATATTTAAATTAATTTTGACCTGATAAGAGAAATGGAATTCTAAGAAATAAAATTTGTTGGGCAGGCTTGAGCTTTGGAGAACTGCAGGTCATTGGCAGTATCTCAGCTCTTTCTTTGCCCATAGAATAAAATACCCCAATAAGTGATATCACCCCTATTAAGAATGATGTAAGAGAATATCCTTGCTTTCAGGAAATGCACATTAAAGTATTTAGGGGTAAAGGAATCATGTCTACAACTGACATGATTTTAACTCAGCAGTTAAAAAAAAGATGTAGATGAAAAATATACATACATATACATGTAGACATGCACATACATTTGTGTGTGTGTGTGTGTGTGTGTCGGTGTGTATGTGGGTGGAGGGGAACTATAAAGCAAATGTGGTAAAACATTAACATTTGAAAAATCCAACTGAAAAATATATGGGGCATAAGGACCAACATATAAACCAATGGAATAGAACAGACAGCATGGAAATAAATCCTTGAATATACGGTTAGCTTATTTTCAACCAGGGTGTCAACATCATTCAATGGGGAAAGGACAATCTTTTTAACAAATGGTGCTGGGAAAACTGGATATCTACATGCAGAAGAATGAAGTGGGACCCTCACTTTATACCATACACAAAATTAACTCAAAATGAACCAAAGAACCTAAGTGTAAGAGCTAAAACTATACACCTCTTAGAAGACATAGAGAAAAATCTTTGTGATATTGGATTTGGCAGTGATTTCTTGAATATGCACCAAAACCATAGGCAACAAGAGAGAAATAGGTAAATTGGACTTCATCAAAATTAAAAACTTTTGTGCATCGAAGAACATTTTCAAGAAAAGACAACCTACAGAATGGGAGGAAATATTTGCAAATCATATATATACCTGATTGGGAATTGGTATCTAGAACTCCTACAATGAAAAAAAAAAACAATTCAAAAAGGGGCAAAGAATTTGAAGACATTTCTCCAAAGAAGATACACAAATGACCAATATAAGTGCATGAAAAGATGTTCAGTATCATTAGCTAGTCATCAAGGAAACACAAATCAAAACCACAATGATATAATCACATCTATTAGAATGGCTATAATATATATATATATACATTTTTTTAATGAAAATAACAAGTGTTGATGAGGAAGTGGAGAAATTGGAACCTTGTTTATTGCTGGTGGGAATGTAAAATGGTGCAGGAACTGTGGAAAACAACTTGGTGGCACCTCAGAAAGTTAAATGATCCAGCACTTCCACTCCTGGGTATATACACAAAAGAATTGAAAACAGGAACCTAAACATACACTTGCACACCGATGTTCTGAGCACATACCTAGTACCTTCACAATACCTAAAATGTGAAAACACGCCAAGTGCCTATCCACAGATGAATGGATCAATAAAATGCTGTTGATCCAACAGACACCTATATCTGATACCTGCAACGGAATATTATTCACCCTTAAAAAGAAATGAAATTCTGATGCCTGCTACAACATGGATAAACTTTAAAAACATGCTAAATGAAGCAAGCAAGACACAAAAGGACAAATGTTATGTGATTCCCCTTATATGAAGTACCTAGAAGAGGCAAATTTATAGAGATGGAAAGTAAATGAGGTAACCAGGGGCTGGGAGGAAGAGAAAATGGAGAGTAATTGTTTAATGAGTACAATCTCTTTGGAATGATAGAAAATGCACAATGGTGATGGTTACACACATTGTGAATGTACTTAATACCACTGATATACACTTTAAAATGGTTAAAATGGTAAATTGACTCCAGTTGGCACAAATGGAAGGAGGCAAGGGGCACTTAGAGTGGTTTGACAATGCCCTCTCTATACCCAAATTGAGACTTTGCTCTTCGATTTTCTGTGGACATAGAAAGAGCTTATTACCATGATCCAAGTGCTATAGAACAAGAGGTGCACACAGGTGAGGAAGGTGTGCAAGATTCCTCTAGAACCAGGACATGTAAGCAATGTCTGCAGATAGAGATAAGATAAAAAGTATCCTACCAACTTCAGGTTACCAATTGTTTGCCATGTGTTCTATCTCCAGATAGGGCTTATGGAGTTTACATAGGGCTTACAAATATGTTATATTATTTATATGCGATGGAGGAATTAAAGATTTTATAAGGTAAGTTGTTTTCTCTAAGTTGCTTGTCTGGTTCAACTCAATTACAGGGAAATTTAAAAAAGGCTGCTGTACTGAGTGTACAAAGGTAGACAAAGGAACAAAGGCTGTGGAACACTTTGTCCCTCCTGCGCTCATACCTGGTCCTGGGCACCCTCAGAGAATTTTCCATATAGAGTTGAAAGTGGCTAAGGATAAATAAATGTGGGGTTAATTATTTCTATAGGACTATGACTTGGTTTTCCTCACCCTCTCCCCTGTCCTTGGACTCTGTGGTCTGTTTCCTGTCCCCACAGTGGGAGCTGTTCCAAGGACATAGCCTTGATGTGGAGACCATCTGGATGGTATATGTGATGGAAGCCCATTAAGGCCTCTTTATAAACTTTTAAGATTCTGGAGGGCAGGTGCTGAGATCTACTCGTCTTGTAGCCACCCAAGACAAGTCTCGTAAGTTCCCTTGCTTAGCAAACCTGCCACCTACTGATCTGGAGCGACCTGCCCCTTCTTTCAGTCTTTCCCTGCCCTCTGTGTACAGAGGCCAGTATGCCAACCAGTGAGGCCCCAAGGCCATTTCTCATTCTTGAACTAAAGGTAACAGTCTTCTCATCTACAGCCAAGCCAACCTTCCTTTCTCTGGCCCTAGGGATCCCTGGTGCTCAAAGAGTCATTTCTCCCATCTTAACAACCACCTCTTCCTGTCTCCACCCCAACTCTCTCCCACATTAAAAAAACCTGTGTTTTTCTAGGTTGGGAACTACCACCCAACTACCCTCAGGACCTATCTATCTGCGTGCCTCCCTGTAATGTGAATGCTGGCAGCGGAGAGGACGCTCAAGAACAGTGGTCCTACAAGGGGAAGACACTCACCACCTGGCTTCCTACCCTCTTCCTTCAAGGACAAGTCTTTCTCTAGCTAACAGGAGTCAAATTTAGATGATAACCGTACATAATAAGAATGGAGAGTAATGCTCTTTACTCCTTGATCACTTCTTTCAGGTATTGTGACTGCCCCATCTCTGGTAACTTCCCATTTCCTATTGTCTCCTTAGGAAGCTGAGCTTGTCAGATAAGAAAACAGGCTCCATGTTTTCAAGAGGGTACTGCCTCTTTGACATTTACTATCTGTGTTTCCAGGTCTTGGGACAATGTGGACATATGAAGGACTGGTATCCCATCAGAAAACTGACATCAGTCACTACATAGGTCAGTGGTGGGCTTTGAAATGGAAGCCAGAAGGGAAGTCCTCCATTTCTTGGCCTTGTTCCTTTAAAACGGAACGTACTGAAGACCTCCTGGTGGAAATCAACTGAACAGGTCTGGTAGTTGGTGGAGGTCAGAAGTTCCTGCTCATGACTCAACCACTCTGAGTTTATCACTGCAACACAAGCTGGTGGTTTTGACCGTTATACCATTTTACATGACTTTTTTTTCTTTGTTATACATTTGATTCATTTACACCCTTAACAAGGCATTGGTTAAAGTTATCTACCATAAGGAACATTCATGTTGAAATAAGATATGTTAATGAGGAGCAGAAAAATGATCCCCCAGAATTCATCTGGAGATTCTCTTTAAAAATAAGAAGTAACAATAATTGTGAAAATTCTAAATTTACAAGAAAAGTAAAGTTTTAAAATTATATATCAAGTTCCATGTATTTTCTATGTCATATTTGTCATAATTGCTTCCTATCTCTTTTTAAAGTAATAACATTTCTGAATATAATCAGAAACTCACTCCTAACCTTTACCCTTCCTTCCTTCTTTCTTTTCTCCTCAGAGGTAACCACTCTTGAGTGTGTGTGTATTATTCCTTTGTATGTTTATATGTTAGTACATATGTCTGTATTTATAAAGATATGGCACTATTTGAATTTACATTTGCATGGTATTTTTGAAATTTATCCATCTTGATTGTCAAAGAGACCCTAATCTAATAGACATCCTACAGAATATCAAGCTGTCTTTAGCACTTAATTTAAACGTTGGAAAGTAAGTACTTGGAACACAAGTATGAATATTATTTAGAAAAAAATTGCATGTGTTTTGTTATGCTTTAAATATCAGAAATGCAAATCAAAATCATCAGAGAAATGTCTGTACGTTTCTAACACAGCAAAAAATATTTAAATTTTCAATCATCATTTTAATACATATATATGAATGGAATGTGGTATATAAAATGTCATTTTGTATCTGTCCATAAATTATATTCTTTCTTTCATAATTATTTTAAATTAAATTTAATAATGTGGAACACTAATTAAACATGGATAGGTCAAATATGTCTTTTTGATATATATTGTGGGTATCATTAAAGACTAATAAAATTAATTTAATGCAACCTTTAGTTGTAATAATTTATCTGAAGTAACATTTTATGGACAATAACTTATTTATTTTATGCTATGCCAAAATATACCATGAAAAATTTATCTAAAATTCCTTAGGGAATCTTTGATATCATATGTTACTATGAATGGAGTTTTAGAATTGAAATAAAGAAAGGAATCAAGATTGATTCTGACTAATCTAAAATGATACAAACAGACAGGATCTTGAAATTCATTAATTCTCAACATTCCATTTCTGACTCATATGATATCATTGTCCCAAAACTAGATGACTTGCTTGTAATCACCCAAAGGAATTATTAAGTCTAAAGCACCAACCTACAGACTCCTGACCTAAATAAATGTTTATTGTTTGAAAAACTGAATTTTGAGGTGGTCCATTATGCAGCCTGGTTAAGTGGAAGTGAAATGCCACAACTAACTATGGTAGCTTTTGTCATTTGCAGCTGGGAGCCTTAGCTCGGATAACTTCCTCTAATTCTTCTCATCAACCCGAAAAACACTCAGATTTGTTCATTCCCTAAGTAGTTTTAAGGCTCTTATTTCCAATTACTCAAAATGATAGGTGCTGGAGATCATGCTGTGGAAGAAAATACATATGACCCATATGTTCTTGGATTTTAAACTCCTATAATGTGTGATGAATCAAAAGGGGCAACTGACACAGCTACCTACAAAGTTTTTATGGGACACAGAGAAACAAACACCAGGATACAATGTTGATAGTCAGGTTTGTAAATCAGCGATTTAGGTCATAACATAACGAATATGTTCCCAGTATCAAAGCACTATTCCATGCCCTCTTAAGATGGGCTCAGTCAATTCATCTTCTCAGACAGCTTCTTTGAGCTCATTTGCTAGCTGATGTCCTGATTCCAGATGAAGAACTTCATCTCAACACCCAACATCCAGGAGCTCCTTTATAGGCAAACCAGCCACTTCTTCCAGACCACAAGAGCTAGATCTCCACTCTGCCACAGCCACAGTCTCCATCTCACAGGATTCTGAAGTCCACAGCCACCTGAATCAATGACAGCGCTCATGTACACGTGATACCCCAGTCCCTCAACATGGGGAGAAATGGTTCCTCCAGCAGCTCCCCAGTATGCTCACCTTATAGAACTAACAATCGACTGCCACAATGTCCTCACAAACATTAGGTAACAAAATGTCTCCCTTCGGGAGCACACAGAGCCTCTTTCCCTGGGTAGGGCAGAAACAGCTGCAAATAGAGCAGTTGGAGGAGAAAGACCCTACAACTGAAACAACAGAGCAAAAAGTACCAGAGTTGTTTCCCAATCATCATCCTGTTTCAGTTAATGTGGTTTTACCACTTAAAATCTGCCTTCTGCTGAAGAAACGAAGCCCGTGTCCCTGAAAGCACAAAGAAGAAGCCCAACCGTGAGCATCTCTCCGTGTTCCTACTGCTGCCAATCCTTCCACCACTCCTGAAGACCCACAGAGAGTGCGATGGGGAAGCCCCACCTGCATGTCCTGCTCCTCCCACGCTCTCAGGAGGTGTGACACAGTTGGGCAGGCGCTGAGCCTTGTTGAGAAGAAGTTTCTCAAGTCCCATAGGACCTGGGGTGCGGCATCTTTTGTTGTCATTGTTGCTGGGGATGTTTTGAGGAAGATGTGAATGAAGATGGTGTATGTTATCTACTGCTGCAGGACATACCACCTCAATTAACACTTACTATCTCAGACTCTCTGTGGGTCAGGAATCAGGGAGAGTAGAGGTCTCTTGAGGTTACAGTCAATCAACCAGAACTGTCGTCTCTTTTGAAGGCTTAACTAGGGGAGGGTCTGCTTCTAAGTTCATTCCTGTGGTTACTGTCTGGATTCCATCCTTCACAGGCTGTTGGGTTGGGAGCCCCACTTCCTCACTGGCTACTAGCCAGAGGCTTCCCTTAGTTCCCTGCCACATGAGCCTTTCTACAGAGCAGCCCACACATGGCAGCTGGCTTCTCCAATAGCAAGCAAGCCAACATAGAAAGAGAAAGTGTTCTACACGAAGGCCACAGTCTTTTCATAGATGGTCACATACCTCAGTTCTGCTTCAGTCTGTTCATTAGAAGTGAGTTAACCCACAATCAAGGGGAGGAGAATTATTTTTGAACAATTATTTTTAAGACCACCACAGAGGCTCATGAGTAAGGATATGCCAGCCATAAGGAAGCCCCTGGACTAGAGAAAGGAGAGCTAGTTTTGCTTATAGGTGGGAACACCACTTCCTCTCACCTGAGAGAGGAAGAGGGACATGCAGTTTTTATTAGAAAAAGAAAAGTTGTTACAAGGATTCAAGTATTCACCCTCTGATCCTTCTCCATCCTTTAGTCTGGGTCACATGGAAGGAAATATGAAATCTTAGAAGGATCTTGGACTTTAATCAGAGAACCAGTTTCTCCCAAGTGAACTGAATTCCCTTTGTGAAGTTGCTGAAGTCTGAGCCTCAGTTTCTTAATCTATGAGATGGGGATAAAAATCACATTAATCTTGTAAAGAGTTATTATAAAGACTGGGTATGATCAATTAGAGGTCGAATGTACCTGGTAATGTATAAATGTTATAGAAAGCTTTTATCAGCAGTAAAAAAGGTTTTGCACCTTTCTTTTTTTTTCCTGTTACTGCCACTAAGCCCAACCTCATCTTCTCAAGTTTGAGATGCTCGCTTCTCTATCATATCACTGGCATCTGTCAGCTATTCAAACACCACTCTCTGGCCAAGCAGGCTGTTCGGCTGCAGGTTTGGATACTAACAAGGTCACAAATCACACGAAGGGAGATAAATGCATGGTTTACTTTACCATCCTCCTAATTCCTATTGTACGAGCTGACGTCTCTCTCGACACAGAAGTCTGTAATCTCTACATATCTCCCTCTCCCTAAATGCTCTGTTCCTATTCTTTGTCCAGGGTGAGGACTTCCTAGGAAACCCCTGAATCTAAGGGAATGTTTTTCCATTTCTTACTATAAAGCACAGCTAACTCAGCTCAGGACTTCATAGTGTTTCCAGGCTCTGTCTCCCTTGATTAAGTTAGTCATTATTTAATTTATTTCCAGACCATAGTATTTGTTAGATTTGCTTCCCTAAGCAAGAAAAACAGTTGACTTTATGATTAAGCCCTCTCTCTCAGGGGTCTTAAGAGGAAATCATTCAATGATAAGTAACTGTGGTCCTGATGCTACAGCCGAGGGGAAACAAGGGGTGGGAAATCGGTACTGAACTGGCATGCAAGAGCTGTGACAAGGGCGTGGAGAGGGAGGAGAGGACCATGTAAAGGACCATGTGGTTTGCATACGATTCTGTTTCTCAGACTTTGGACTAGGAGCATTGGTCCAGAAGAGCCAAGCCATGGTTCACGAAGAACCATGGCACCTAACCTCAGTCCAGGTGTCCCAGGGGGGACATGGCATCTCAGAACGTGACTGGTGGTAGGAGACTATGGGGTGCTACATTCTGTGTGCACTACACTGAAGAGTCAGCTGTGTTTCATTTCCCGTGACTGGTGCTTGTTCTGCACAGAGGAAATGTGCAAAGGAGATGGCAGCGCAGATTGATATAGACTGTCTTGAATTCCTCTTTCTAACAGGACAGCTCCACCAGAACCTGCCTTCTAACACAAATATTTTGCTTCTATAGTCCCTGAGGTAATGCACGCACGGGCACCCTGCAAACTCCAGTGGACTGTATGTACCCTGACAAGGCCTCCTTCCGTCCACCATGAGAGGGAAGCACACAAGAGAACTGACAGAACTCAGTTGTCACATGGTCTTTTCTCTGTCCCCTTGAGAGGGAAGGTGTTTATCTTCCCTGAAGACTCAGCCACAGCCTTTGTCCCTGATCCCCAGGGTGAACAAGCCGCTGAAGAACGGTGCACTGTGCCTGAGCGCCTCGCAGACCCCACCCCGCTCCCAGCCTCCTCTCCTGCAGCTCCAAGTCCAAGGACATCGGAGGAGAGCACACGCTGTACACTGGGCATGCCCCTGCCTTCTTAGGCCCCATTCCATGCCTGGGCCAGCTTGGTGTCTGCCTCCAGGTTTGCAGAACCCGGGAGGGTGGGAAGCCCCTGCAGAGGAAGGGTGTGAGAAAGGGGTACAGTGCAGAGCCAGAGACAAGACTGTCCTGGGACAAGAGCAGGATTCTTCCGGGAGACATTTGGATACAGAACAACCCTTTGTTGGTGAGACAGGGGATACAGTGCTGCAGGACCATGCGCTCTCCCTAAAGGGGATGTGCCTCTCCTGTTACAGTAACAGCCTCCTGAACTGGCAGACCCTGCCTTATAAAGATAACAGCTATCTGGTCACTAAGCCCAAGGTGTGGGCTGAAGCCTCCCTTCTCTGGACACGATTTGTGTTAGTGATAATCACTCATACATTCACTTTCAAATTAAATGCGCAGGCTTAAACTTCTTCTGTCTGTTAAGGTGGCGCAAACTATATTTAAAAAGTCAAAGGGTGCGTAGGCCTTTAATACACAATCTTTATTTTTGCAGATGTTACTGTGGGTGGATTGCACCCATAATTTTCTGCAGCATCAAACTATAGGAACTCAGAGAACACACTGCTTTCGGTATGGGTGCCAATCTTATAGAACCCAGTCCAACGGTGGCAGGTCCTGGGGCAGAAAAATTCTGCAATGTAAAAAACGACGTGGCTGCTGGGAGACTTTCAGGAATGGGTGACTACAGTGAGCGGGGGCCCCAAATAGAGAATCTCAAATGGGGCTTTCTCAGCAGTGTTGTGAGACTGTTTCCACTGAACCTGGCCCAGAAAGGATTCCGAGGTGACCCAGGTAAAGGCAAAGATTAACTGCCCTGGAAGCCCCTCTTTCTTTCTTGGGTTGTTTTCTTGGAGGTAGGCTGCTGGGAGGAGGAAAAGCTTTTATTTGTTCAAGTGATGACTTCCCTTTTACCGTGAGGGACTCCCAAGTCCTTTGTTTGACATGCCCTTTCAATGCGTCTTCAGTGGGGACACTTGGATTGTCCTGAAGCGGGAGAAGGATGGTGGGTGGGAGATGTGGATTTGCTTTTTTTAAACATCAGCCTCGGATGGACTGGAAGACATTTGGCAAGTTCTGTCTCTTTTACTCCAGGCCACGTAATCCTAAAGCTGAAAACCTTTCTCACAAATCAATACCATTTTCCCTTGTAGCAGGCAATAATAGGAATTAGGAGGCTCCAAGACTTGCTTGGACTAGTGTTTAAACTTAGAGCTTCCCCTAGGCACCCCTGCTCACAGAACATGAGTTCATTGCTACAGAAATGAAGAGGGTGAAAACAGATGGGTATCAGCTCAGGCTCTACAGTGAGAATGAAAATCATGGGCTAATTTCCAGATCTGAGACAGCCAGAGTTAGCTGGGAGGTGGGATTAACAAACAATTTCATAAAAGGTCTTCAGATATCCCTCCACTGTGAACACAGAACAGCCAAAGCATTAGCCCACAGGAAGCATATATACACAGCACAGGAGTTCACTTGCTGGTGCGACAAGTTACTAACACGTGACATATGACATGCACTCAGGAAACGGTTTGGACATGAGCTTCAACAAAATTGGAAAAAAAGGTTCCCAAGGCAGGTGAGAATGTTGAAAGCTGATACTATTCCTTGTGGCATGTCAGGCTCTGTCACCCTCGTCACCACCCAGAGGAGAAAGTGCTGGTAAGTGGGAAAGGTAATGGTGACTGTGTTTCCAACACAGCCTGTACACCAGCTGTGCTTTCTTTGAAGGTGTAGAGCTCAGTATCTATCTGACATTTAGGCTGATCTTTCAACCCATCACTTTAAGTCAGTGTTGAATAACTGCCCACTTTTCTGCTGTCAACGGATAAGATTGTTCCCTACCAGCTTCCCACCTTAGAAGTGGCATCTGAGCATTCCCCTGGGGGGCCTGTGAGATGAGGAGAAGGCACAGGAGATTGACGGGAAACACAAAATTCAAGTCACAGGAGCTCTTGGGTCTTTCATGAGGCCCTACCACCAAATTTTGCAACACTTTCTAGCGAGAGGATGAATGATAGGATCAACATTTTTTTGAGGTTACCAAATTACCCCGAGCATGATAGGCTATGTGTCAACCTACCAAAGATCCTAGGCCAGAGGTTTCTTGCCAACAGCACGGTGAAGGGCATCCCTGACCTCCTTGTTCCTCAGGGTGTACACCACGGGGTTCAGCAGGGGGGTGATGACCGTGTAGGTCACTGAGACCAGCTGATCCTGATCCCTGGAGTTCTCTGACCTGGGCCTGAGGTAGGCAACGGAGGCGCAGCCGTAGTGGACAATGACCACGGTGAGGTGGGAGGCGCAGGTGGCAAAGGCCTTCTTCCGGCCCTCAGCCGAGGTGATCCTGAGGATGGTGGAGATGATGAGGACGTAGGAGGTGACGACCAGGCCCATGGGCACCACAATAACGAGTGAGCTGATGACAAAATTAATTATGTCATGTAAAGTGGTGTCAGCACAGGAGAGTTTCATAACTGGGCGGATGTCACAGAAATAATGGGCCACCTCTCTGTCACAAAAGGGTAGCCTGAACACAGAGGAAATCTGAATTATGGCCACAAGCAGCCCAATGCCGCAGGCCCCCCATGCCAGCTGGGCACACACCCTCTTGTTCATGATGACTGTGTACCTCAAGGGGTTGCAGATGGCTACATAGCGGTCGTACCCCATTGCTGTGAGCAAAAAGCAGTTATTGATGGCCAAAGTGATAAAAAAGAACATCTGGGTGGCACAGCCAGCCAAGGAGATGGGTTGGCTTGGGCCTATGAGGCTGGAAAGCATCCTTGGCACAATGACCAATGTGTACATGGTCTCTGAAGTGGACAGCAAGCTCAAGAAGAAGTACATGGGGGTGTGGAGATGATGGTCAATGCTGATGATTGTCACAATGATGACATTGCCAGCCAGAGTTACAAGGTACAAGGCAAGAAATGCCACAAAGAGGGTGAGCTGGTGTTTGTGAAACCTGGAAAAACCCTGGAAAACAAATTCACTCACCACTGTGTGGTTTTCTCTCTCCATTGATAAATTCCAGGTCTAAAAGATGGAGAAATAGATCAATCAGTCAGAATGCACCAGTGCCAATGCTGTGAGCAGAAGTCCAGGAGAAGACACCAGCAAGGGTCTGGTCCCGGATGGACACCAGGGTAAGGGGACTACAGCTCCCCTGCAGGTCAAAGACAGAAAAACCCAATCAGGTGTTTGGCCCTAGTACAATTATTTAAATGTATTGATGGCCTAGGGATGATGGCTTTTATCAAAGGTCTACTTGGCCCCATTTCACTCCTGAAGAACAGCAGAATCTCCTGAGGTAGCTGGATCCTCATTCCAAACTGCTATGTTTGGACAAGGACTAAAGAAGCATCAAAACAGTCTAGTAAAATGCTTAGCCATAAAAGAAAAATGAAGACGCATCTAAGAAATGAAGGGAACAAAAGAAGTTATGGAAAAGGAACAAAATGTAGATGGCTTCTGCATTCGTTTCTATAACTGTAAATACCAAGAGATAATGACAAGGCCTGCAGAGCTTCTACAGAAAAAATATTATAGCCCAAGAAATTGTAATCTTCCATCCTGTGGTCATTCAAGTGTCACTGAAAATGAAGGAAGGAGAGAAGAGTGGACAGTGAAACATTTCTTGAGCAGTTACTATGTGATAGGTGCCTTGCTTTCATTATTTCACAGACTCCTTCCAATAACACTGTATGGTAAATATTATCTCTACTTCAAAGACAAAGAAACAGAGACTTGGATAATTTTTAAAAGGTTCTCACGGTTAAAGCTTACAATTGATTTTAAAATCAAACAGATTCTTTCACAGACTAGTTACTAAATGTTCGAGGTCTCAGAAAATACCCAACCACTTCCCAAAGATTTTAAAAGATAAAAGAATAGAAAGATATGAACCAGCTCCCTGAGGGGTTATCAAAATAAGATTTCCAGGCAGGGAGGCATTGAACATTGACATGTGCTGAAGATTAACAAATAATTACACAGACAAAAAAAAAAAAAAAAAAAGAGAGAGAGGGAAAAGAAAAACACGATCAGGAAACAATTTCATCTATGGAGAGTCATGTATAAAGGTATAGAAGAATAAATAGGGACAGGATAAGCTAGAAGATGCCTGAGGCCAGTTTGGAAAAGATCTCCTGGTGAATTAAAACATACTGATTGGAGAACTCTGAGGCTAAAGAAAGAGAAAAATGCATCCTTAAATCTGAAGAGAAGCTTCTCATGGATTTCAGTTTCAGACTTTTTTTACCTAACAGAAGTTTGCCAACCTCTTCCACTTTAAGCCACAATTTTGATCATCTTCTTAAAAATCTACCCTTTGGAGTTGCCAAACAAGACAACATTCCAACAACATAGAAGCGTCCAGTGTCTTCCTGTTGCACTTGTCTGCCTATTTCATGAACCCTTTTCATAAATCACTCAACAGCCTCAAACCTGACTGCTCCCCTTCCCCTGCCCTCGACGTTTTGAACAGGGCACGTTCCTTTCTTCCATGCTCACCTCAAGTCTCCTCCTGCTCAGAAAGTGTTCTCAGGACTAAGTGCACCGTCTCAGTCCCAGCCCCCCTCTACAGTGTGATGCAGTGCCAAGTGCTGCCCTGTAACTGGGTCTCCTGCCCTGGCTGTATCCCTGGATCCTTTCTGTCTGGTGCCCAGATACGAATTTTCACAGGTCGTCTGACTCACCACTAGACTTTGAACTCTCTCTTTTCTAATTTCTTCAGAATTATAAACTGGGTGTCTTTGGGGACGTCAGTTCACACATCTCTCCCTCTGTTTCCTATCTGGGCTTTCTTTTACAAAAGGAATTTAATAATAATGATAGTAATAAGAACAGTAACAACAATAATAAATTGTTCCTTATGGCATTTTTCAGTTTATAAAGGGGTTTCTTCATATATTATTAAACAGCATAACAGGCCCATATAATAGCTCATTATTATCTCCACCTTGCAGATGGGGGACCTCAGACACCTAGGGTTAGGTGATCTGTCCACAATTAAAAGGTCACAGATACAATCTTCTAATTCTAAGGCCAGTGTGATCCGTCCTAGACCACCAACTGCCTGGGAAGCATCGTGTCCACAAAACACATAAGAAAAAGGATATTTTATTTTTTGGCTTTTGTTGAAAAGAATTAATACATTTTCCTCACTCTGGGAATGAGATTACATTGAGGAAAAATTGGAAAACATTGGGAAAATGGGAAAAGTTTTGGGATGTTTAGCTAGATAAGCAGATGAAATATTGGCGTATTAGTGACAATGTATGTCCATGCTCCTTGGCTTCATATTTCCACTTCAATTATTTATTTTAAGGAAATAATCAGGAATACGTATCAGGATGTATGTATAGGAAGTTTTTATGGTATTATTTATAATAATAAAGATCAAAAATAATGTAAGTGGATAAAGGAATGATTAAATAAATTATAATATTTTCATCCGATTGGGAACTATGTAGCCATTACATATATAAAAGGTGTGAACATGGCAAAATGATAGCTACATAGACCATAATTTTGTAAAAATTTGTAAAAAAGGAAAAAAGAAGGACTGAAAAAAGGAAGGAGCACATTCAATGGCACACATGCCTTTAAAAAAGCTGGAAACGAATGTACCAAAATGCTAAAAATTTTTTTTTTCTGGGTAGCAAATGGAGAATCTGAAATTATTTTCTTTATGTTCTGCATATAATCCCAACTTTCTTCCTAATGCTTCTCTTCTAAGCACACAAAGTTGGTACATGGAACTTTATAATGAGGTTGCAGAGAGGATTTAGGAGAAAAGATGAAAGTAGTGGGGTGGTTTACCTTAAAGAAAGGAAAGCGATGGAATCATGACCCACTTGAAGTCTCTGAACAGGCATTTGGTAGGAATTTCAGCACCCAAGAGCCAGATCCATAGAGAATTAACTTCAGCTTTTAAAGACAGATTGTAGTTGCTAAAAAGAAAAACTCTCTGAACAGTGTTGGGGGTGGGGCAGGTGAGGCACTCCCCTTGTGCGCAAAACTTATGGCAGCATCAAGGAAGTAATCAAGATGAATAAATGCTTACTGCACTATTTTTAAAAGTTACTGCAGAATTCCATGATGAACCAAATACTAAAATTTTAAATAAAGACCGGATCAGTTCTGACTATCACTCCACTGGAATGCAAGTGTTTGAATAAGAGCAGACTTTGAAATGTCCTTCCTAAAGATTCTGAAAGACCGAAAGACATAAAATATTTTCAAACTATAGAGAAAAAGGTAAAGCACAATAGGCGTTCGTTTTCCTCAGAGATGTGGGCCTAGCCTGGTCCTCACCACTCCTGTTCAACGGAGATTCGCAGTGCATTGCCCAACAAGGTAAAACCCAAATCTTATGTAACTGGATAACCAACCCTACTTCTACTAGGAGGAATGAGAAAAATAAACTAGGGTATAGACGAGAAAAGATTGAATTTGCAATCACATCACCTCGCTCATCAACCCTGCAAGAGAAGGAGGGCTGATAAAATAGCAGAGCTCCAGTTGAGTGATAACACTCTAGGACAGCCGACATGAAGTGGCAAGCCACCTTCTGTGGAGCCCCTGCCACCAAGAAAGGCAAAATGTATATGGCTTTCCATTTTCTTGGATGCTGGATCTTCAGCCAAAAATATCCTTCCACCCTAAAAAAAAAAAAAAAGTAAAAATATTTCCTTCTAGAGAAATCATTTTCTGCTCAGCCCTGACAACCAATCCTGGGCCAGGGGGTTATCTTATCCATTTCATTATTCACGTCTTTCCAACTGGAAGCCAGCTGGAAATACTCATGCGCTTGGTAGCTTTAACACCTTTAAATATAACTGAATCATAGGACCTTAGAGTTAGGAGGTAATTTTAAAAGCACAGCATTCCTCACAAATAGTTCCCCACATTCTGCTTCAGTGCTTCCAATGATTGGAAATTCATTACCTTACAAGTTAACATCCTCCCCCACTTTTTTTTTAAGATACTAAGTTTACTTAAAAATACAAACTTGGCTTTTTATATTGTAAAAATGCTTAAGGAGGAAAAAAAGTCCATCTGTACAGGTATGAACAGGTTAGTTTTCTCCACCCCTACTGCATTTTCTGATCTAGAGGGAAACATGATTCGTGGGCTTTTTTGTCTTGTTTTGTTTTTTCTGTCTAGAAATTTTCTATGTACAATTATGCATATTTCCATACCCTTTCAATTTTATACAAATGGAATTAGACTGCACATACCAATTCACAGCTGGCTTTTTTCATTTCACATTACATCCTGAATACTTTCCATAATGGTACTGTAGACCTATCTCCCTCTTCATTTCCAGTGATGCATACTATCCCATTACAGAGATGCACACAGATATACTACCATCAATTCTATTTTTGAATGGACTTAATTCTTAGAAAATGTTACTTTCTATTGACTCAGTATCTGTCTCCCTGCAACTCGCCCCCCTCCACATTATTCCACCTTCCATTTCCCTTTCAACCTGATAGCATTTAAAATATTTGAAGATTAGTATCATGTCTTTGCCAAATGTCTTGCCCTTGAACTCATCACCACAGCAAGATGAGCATGAAGAAATATAACATTAGTGGACGAGGGCATCAATACAACCAAATGCTGAAAACCATAGAGAGAAAATAGTAAGATTTTGGAAAATACACATGGCATTCCATTTTCATTTAGTTCTGCCCACAGCCACTCTGCTTCTGCCCTTGGCAATAGGAAGGAGTCACTTGCCATGTAGTGATCTTTAACAGGCATTGAAGGGGCTGAGTCTACTCAGAGGAAGCTCATGAAAACACCTGTCTTCAAGAGACTTTTGCAAGGGGAACTGTGGGTGCATCAGCTCCTTTGTCTTGGGAAGCAGCCCAGAAAAAAAAAAATCCAGTCTCTTATTTAAACTCCAGATTTTTGGAGCTCTGGGTATTTGTTTCCCCCAAGAGGAACAAATCTCTCTGCCCCAATTCTCGTGAGACCACCCCTTTGAAAATCCTGCCAGGGTTCCAAGAGGTAAAGAGGAGAGATCCCTAGAGCTTGTCTCAGGGGCTTCATTAGGAACTTGGGTGGCAGGTGAAGGGGATGCTTTCCTTTGTTTTTATTTGCTGTTGGGGATTACTGGGGTTTTGGAAACTAATACTGCACTGAGTTTCAGTCAAGTAAACCAGGGGAACACACTGGGCAGACTTACAAAGAGAAGACCCTAAATTTTAGTTTTTCAGGATTGAGAGCAGCCTAGTTCCTGAAACGTATCCAAATATCAGGACAAGCAGAGGGTTAGAGGGGCAAGGGCTTCAGCCTATAGCCATATCCTTGTCTCAGCCTAACTCTCCCACTAGGGTGATCCATCTCCCATGCTTGGAAAGGGCAGAAGATACTGTCCACCCATTCCTTGTGCTCCCTTTGGCTCATTTGCAGATCCTGCAGGAGACAATGCAACAGCAGTAGATCTCTACTCCAGTGCCTTTAGTTTCTGGCCCAGCACAGGCCTCTCCATCAACATTCTCTGAACTCATGGGAGATGGTCAAGGAGTCATTTCAGCTCTGCCCCATAAAAGGGAATTGCCATAAGAATCTTCAACCAAACTAAGAATTTTCTTTCTAAAATAATCCTATTGTTCCTCAGATTTAAAAAAGTAGCACATGGTCATTATAGAAAACACAGAAAACGGGAAAAGAAGACAACAGAAATCACTTATGAGCTCCAACTTAGATAATTAACATTTTGGTGACGAGTTTTCTAATCATTTTTCTATGCATCCATACATATCTGTTGACACACATATACACTTTTGTTTATGGAAGAAATGAGATGATTGTTATTTTTATTATAGCCCTTTATCCTTCTTAATAATATGAGATCATGGTATAGAAACCTCTTTATATTCAGTTTGTTTTTCTCTCAGCAATGTATTGTGAACTTTTTCCGTATCAATGGACATTTTTCTAACTCACCATTTTTAAATGGCTACCCTGCCTTCTATCATGGGAATGCTATTCCAATGTGGTTTCAAGATTCACACAAGCACCATGTATTTATTGCTTTTGGTTGTTAAGTCTTTAAAGTCTTTTTCAGTCCAGATCAGGGTTTCTCAGTAGTTGACATTTCGGGCCCGATGCATCTTCGTTGAGCGTGTGGAGAGGGAGAGGCAGGAGAGAAGGCGAGGCGGTCCTGCGTGGTACAAGATGTTTACGTCATCCCAGGTCTCCACCCACTAGATGCCAGTAGCATGTCTCCTCTCCTCCTCTATATTGGAGAAGCAAAAACTGCCTCTGAATATTACCAAACATCCCCCCTGGGGGGAAAAAACCACCCTCGTTTAAGCATCTTTGGTTTAGAGAATTCCACCATCCTCCACCCTTTTTTCCCATTTCATTGACATGTTTAAAAATCAGGTCAAAGTCTCACTTTCTGGATATCTATTTACTCATTGTACCATTTTATTTGTTCTTTCATATCCTACATATCCTATAGTTCCTGTAGATTGGAAATCAGTTTTAAAGGCTTAGATTCAAGTTAAATGTATTAAACTATATAAACTATATTATACTAAACTATCTATATAAACTATATTTATAACTATATTAAATTATATATACACATAATTTTGCATTACATCAAGGATGGTTGGCAGATTTAACAAATAAAAATACAGTACGCCTAGTTAAATTTGAATTTTAAACAAACAACAAATAAATTTTTAGAGTAAGAATGCCCCAAATATTACACAGTACATACTTGTTCTAAAAATTATTTGTTTTTTATCTGATATTCAAATTTACCCAGGCATCCGGTATTTTATGTGGCCACCCTAATTAAGAGGCACATACTGTTTGGTTATCCTACTCTCAGCGATGCTAAATTGATCAGTATTTCAGATGGTGATAGCCTGATGCTCTATTCAAATCGATGCTGACAAGCTTTTATCATTTAATCCTTTAATGACTCCTGTTTAAATCAGTTTTTATCAGGGACTGCAAACAGTGCTTTTCTAATCCTATCATTTCTTTTACATTTATTTTATAGAACTTTTTTTGTCTGTAGAAGTTTTTTCATCATTTAGGGCAAGAGAGCAGGGTAGAACTGGGTGGACTTGGAATCCAAACCTGGGTCCTCCATTTCTGAGTCTAGCGTGCCTTCTATTCCATCCAGTGAAAAAATGATTTGCTTCTGACTTGCTCATGTTACATGACTACAAGTAGTCATAATCCGGCAAGCCTATGTCTTGTAATTAGCAGAGATGTAGGATATAGCATGGGGGAGGAGTGCTGCCTGCAAACAGATTCATAAGTGACCCTCTAAGCAGAAAAAATAAAAGCTCTGGAAATAAGGGTCAAAGGATGGAGTGCAAAACAGAAAAGAATGATGTACACACTGCGGCTTTTTCCCATTTTCCTTTCGTGCTGGCCACAAATTCTGAGTAACACATTCCAGAATAATCCATGCAGCCAAGTATGAAGCCATGGACGTGCCAAAGAGAATCAAATTCCTTGTGGTTTCTGAAAAGACTATAGAGTTTTTGTTCACGAAGAGACTGTGAAAGGTAGGGCAAAGGAGATTCCTCTTGTTCAGCTATTTGACATGTGACTGGGGTGACGGGATTCTATAGATTAGAATTCAGCAGCACAAGGCATTTCATCTTCCTTTTCATTTATTGACTTTATTATACTGTATTTCCAGTTAATTAAATTTATAGTTAAATATCCTGTGGCTAGAATATTAGAAAGAGGATTAAAAGACCATATCCTTTCCACATTTTACTTATCTCAATAGGGCTGGCAGGCCATCGGTCATAAAAGAAAATATTCTATGATACTAATTACCAAAGGCATTAATTGAAGACTATGTTCTTTGGTGCCAGTTTTCCTTAGTCCAGATAAAAAAGACAAGATTTGTGTTCTTGTGCAACTGGAGGTAAAGAGTTGTCTGGTGTGTCTCTCGTGCCCTTCAAGAGATAGCTTTCTGTTTTAGAAATTGTCTCTGACGAAGAGCAGGATGATTTATTAGGATGCAACATAATGACAGGAATAAACAATGATTTAATTGCTCATTTATGTCTCTAATAAATATTTACTGATGATCTAAACATGCCCTGCGCTGTGCTAAGTACCAGGTAAGGAGCAATGAATCAAACACACAATTGTATGTGATGAGGAGCCAGACAAGAAAAGTTTTCCTACATTGTGATGCACTCTTTGATGTGGAGAATGAAGTGACATGGGGACAATAAGCAGCCTTCGGGCATGCATTTTAATATACGCAATGACTTACATCCATCAGGAAGAAAAAGCCACACAGAGATGACTGGTCTGGCATATTTACCAGCACAGATGAGTGAATTAGCATTGGGATTATCTAGTGTTCGGAGTAATGTCTCAGAGACTGGTCAGCTTCAGGGAGTTTACCACTGCGATGTGGCCCTTGCATGGTGGAGACACAGACCCTGGGTGATGGGGTTACAGCAAGATTTCTTGAATTACCAGATTCATTGGGCTGTTCCAGCTGCTTCTCCTACTTGATGACTCTGATGCATTCAACATCCTTCCAGTACTACTCACACTCTCTTCTTGAAACTCTGCTCCGCCTCGATGGCGTGACATTACTATCTCCCGTTGTTTCTACTAAAGAGAAGCCTCCTAGTTGTGGTCATTTTGCGTATGTATATCTGTCAGTCTGTTCTGCAGAGGGGAGGGTAAAAGTCAATCCGGTGACTCAGTGAGCTGGAGGTTGTTAAGAGAGATTCTACTGCACTGTTATCACGTCAGTATGCGATTAACCTCAGTATATAAATTAACCACCCACTCGCTCTCTATCACATCACTCTGATTTAATTCTCTGCCTTGTTACTACCTGGTATTTTTTTGTTCATTTCTTTACTGTCTTTCTCCCCACACTGGATTATAATAGTCCTTAAGAGCACTTGGCCTCTCATCCTCTCCTCAGTCCTAAATCTTCGGCCAAAACAAACAGACCAAAGGAACCTCACAGCTT
The DNA here is from genome assembly GCA_032199065.1 of Smutsia gigantea. NCBI lineage: Eukaryota > Metazoa > Chordata > Mammalia > Pholidota > Manidae > Smutsia > Smutsia gigantea. The sequence continues at coordinate 24,095 of JAVSCE010007167.1, forward strand.
AGTTCTGTATTTGTCACTGATTAACTGCTTAGGTATAAAACTCATGCAAACCATGTTCTGGCCTTCAAGCTTCTCAATCCCTAAAATGAAGGAATTTAAAATTGATTATCTCAAAGGTCCTTCCTTATTTAAAAATTTTCTGGTAGTTTTCTCTACCTCGGGACTTAGGATTACAAACTGATCAGGAAACTGACTATACCATCTTTCCCCAAGTCACTTCTAACAAATGTCCTGTGGTCATCCTCCCGGCATTCTTTTAACTCCTTTCTTTTGACTTCCACTTTCAAATCTATCAACACCTCCTGCTGCTTTTTCTTTTCACCTCTGCCAGCTCCGAGACAGACTCACAGAAGGCACGGTTACCGTATATCCTCAACTATCAACCTGGCAGACCAGATGGGAGAATGCCAGACTCATCAACAAGGCAGCAGGGGTCACTGCTCTTTGGGAACTGTCACTGGGCCACACTGTTCCAGTCACTTATCTTCTGAAACTCCTACAATCCTAATTGCCAGACAGCGCTTGGACCTGCCGAGGAACTCAGAGCTCACATAGTCCGACCTTTCCATTTCACAGACACAGCTGCATAGAAAGGAGTCTCAACTTGTGAGATATAAACGTAGAACCTTTCTTTTTTCAGTTGCTACTACTGTGGCCCCATTTCTGTTAGAGAGCATGCTCCCTTAAAGAATTAGACCAAAATCATAGCCTTGTAATCACTGTGTTACTAAAACAGTCTCATTGGCACCATTAAACACAATCCTGTTATTTTCAAAATTTAATTTTATATTCTGTTTGAAATTCCCTCTGGTGTCCATCATCCCCTACCCCTCCTTCTGACCCCAAATATAGAATACAGTTTGTGGTTCCAGTGGTTTGGTACATGCTGGGAGGTGAAGGGCGATGCCTTTACCTCCCCTCTCTCTTGCCACTCACTCCCCTCTCTCTTCCCAACCTCAGCCCTTTTGTTTTGGGGAGGAGAAAAAGAGAGAATGGAGAATGAAAGGCAATTATCCACAGGGTATTAGCCCTCAGCTCCTTGTTTTGCAGTAACTGCTGTCCTTGTACATGAACACCACTGCATAAGTGGGTTTCTGTGTTCTGCTGGGTCCCCTTTTTGTTAGTTATCCCCATTTCTTTAGCATTGATTGTTCTTTCTCTTTTGTCCGTTATCCAAAGGTAGGCGCCCTCACAAGCACAGCTTTGCAGGTTTCCAGAGGAATCTATGCCCCATCTGTCTGCACAGCTGCAGCCTGTCCATCTAAGGCTCCATCTATGTTGGCTGTCGTGCAGGCTGCCCACTCCACTGCCTCTTGTTGGAGTCCCCCTCCCCTGAAGAGGGGCCGCTTTGGGGGGCATAGGCAAGATGGCTTAAACCTGTCTAATCCATGGGACACAGGTCTAGCTTTGCCACATGAAATGGTGATAATACAGGCCAACTCCTGCCAACCCTCCCACCCTCCTCAGGTCCATCACTTCTCTGCAGGCCTTTAGACTCTGTCCCAGAATAATGCTTCATAAATTTCAGGCAAAAGATGGCCATGAGTTCCCGACTTATTGGAGGTGGAGGGAATGACTCAATAATCCCAAATGGTGTGGAAAAGTGTTGGGGAAGACAAAGTTAGAGCTGAAAGCCTTCCTTCCCCATATTTAAGAACCTGGCTATTCAGACCTCTAACCCTCAAATCCTGCCTCTGCCCTTCACCCTGTGTAAATCTCTCTACTTCACGAAATACAGTGATTCTTACATTACCCATTTCATGGGGTTCTTACATTAAATGAGACAAAGCACTATGGCACACAGTAAGTGCTCACTAGATGGTAACAGTTCTACCGTGGTTGGTATGTGTTTACTATTCTTATTGGAACACATTCCAGTTTCTCCTTTATTATTTCTACCTGTGGAAATCAAGATTTTGACAAAGTCAAATGCGGTTGGGAGGGACTCCCTTTTTTGCATTTTTGCAGCCCACACAGTACTCAGGATATTGCTATGCATATAGCAACTGCTTAACAAGTCAAGAAATATATTATGGTTTATGTGAATCTGTGCATGCTTCTGCATGCAAATACTCCATACCATATACCATTCGTAAACCAAGGAATAATGTCAATATGAGGGTTTTCCCTAGCATGCTAATGTTTTTTAGTACCAGAGAGTAGAAGCTGAACACCGACCTTACTAGCACAGGGGACACAGCCAGGAATAAAGTTCCCTACACACTGATCTTTAAAGATTTTTTCTTGGCTTTGTTTTACCACATGTCTGTCTTGAGAGTGTTTATTGTATGGTTTTCTTGGCTTTTGGGCATTGTCTCCTCGTCACCTCCTTCTATCAACCTGCCTTTACCTTTGAAGATCAAGTCCTGTGTCTATGGTTGATTTTATTCATATATTAGAAAGATAACATATCTTTTTAACTGCTGAATTTAGTGAGTAGAAATGTTGATGTTGATTTCAGTGTCTGGTTACAGTCTTGGCATGGTCTGCCACAGTATTTTTTCCCCCAAAGACTTGTTATTTTTAGTGTGCGTTTTTGCAGAATGCAAGGCCTTTTTAAAATAAATGTGTATGATGTTAGAGCAGAAACACCTGTGTTATATTCAAAACTATTAACTGAATGAGTAAAAACCATTTCTCCCTTTTTTGCTTATTCAAGGACTTAACTCTTTCAACTGTCATACTTTGCCTTCCCTCACTCTCTGTCTGCTAACTGGATTATTCCTACCAGCTAACCAATAGGATCCAGCATCTCCTCTGAGACACACACCCTCTCTTAAAACCCTGACTCTGTCTATATTGCCAGCCCATAGCAAAACTCAGAAAGTTGTCTACATGTACTGGCTCTACTTCCTCACCTCCTATTTATTTTTTAACTCACTTCACCCTGGCTTCCATGCATGCTAATCCCCTGAAGTTGCCACTGTTAAGGTCCCCCCCCAAATTTCCATATTGCTAGATCCAAAGAATAATTTTATTCTCTTATCTTACTTTACCTCTCAGTATGATTCAACATAACCAACCATTTCCTCTAGAACTGTAGTTTCCTCTAGCTTCAGTGGCACAGTTCTCTGGGATTCTTCTTCCCTACTGCTGCTTCCTCTAGTTTCTTTTCTGGGCCTTCCCCGACTACCTGTCCTCTAAATACTGGAATTTCTTATGGCTCTGTTCTGGGACCTCTATTCTCTAGCTGCTCTTTCTCTTTAGCCGATCTCTATCCTACTCCAGGGGCTATAAACATATGCCAATAATTTTCAAATTAATGTCTCTGGTCCAGACATTTCTTCTGGCCTCCCAACACTTTTAACTGCCTGCTTAATATAAACACTTAGATATCACAAAAACACTTCAAACTGAAACATTTCCAAACTGGAACACTTGATTTTCCTCCCTAAATCTGGTATTTCCTCAGTCTTCACCATATTAATAAATGGTATTACTATCTAACCTGGTGATTAAAGCCAGAAACTTGGGAATTATATTTTATACATTATACTTTCCTCACCCTCTAATCCTTCAGCAAGTCCTGTTAATGGTATCACCAATATATGCCTCAAAGCCATCGGCTTCTCTGTATGTATATATGTATGTATATGTGTACATATGCACCTATAATGTATATGTATATGAAAAGCCATCAAATCATTTAAACCAAGGGAATATATATTTGTGTGGACACGAACACATGTATATCCATGTGTGTGTGTATTCCCTTGCTTAAAACATTTCAACTACTTTTCATGACCCTTCAAATAAAATCCTGACATTTTACCATGTACTCCTAGGTCCTCACCATTGGGCCCCTATACACATATCTAATCTCATTTTATGCTATTGTCCCCACTTGCTTGCTCTGTGCTTCAGACCCACTTGTCTTAATTCTTAGAGTTCTCTAGTTTTTCTTGTTATAGGGACTTTAAACTTCTTATTCGTGGAAATTTTCCACCACAGCTTTTAGCATGGTCCACTCCATCTCCTAGTTTAAGTCATTTTGTTGAAAGGCTTTCCTTCACTGTCCTACCTGAAATAAATAACCCTTGTGATTCTGTACAGGGAGATTATTTACTTCTCACCAATTTTAATTACACACTATCACCACTTTATTTATTCACTTGTTTAGTGTCTATCTTTTCCAACAGAAGCCTCATTCCATACATTTCTACCTAATTCTCTTTTGTATTACCAGGAACCTACAGAATACTTAGCACATAAATGCTTATTGAACAAATAAGGAAATGAATGTATGTGATGAATAATGTGCCAAAGAAAGTTTTCTTTGTGTTGGGTTTAATGATAGAATGATCAAGGATCATTTCTGGATCTGTATTTAAGCCATTCCTATATTTCACCATAATCATTCAAGTTTAGGGATTGCCTAGTTGGAAAAGCATGTTGAACAAAATGATATTAATAGACTTCATGACTTAGTTTATCAAGTCTGGGAAATTAGGGCATATAATTAACCAAAATACTACCAGCAATCAATGTTCAAATGCTACCTTTAATGAGATGGCCCTTGATAACTCTACATAGCTCTGTTTTCTCTTAAAGATAAGATTAGCATTTTGACATTATCAAAATACATAGTAAGTTGATATCAATCCAATTTAGAAATTGGAAATATCAAAAGTTATTTATTTTATATTTGCCATTATACTTTCCTTCTAATTAACTGTTGCTCCATGGGTTATGTGAAAAGAGGCTTTTCTTCACATATCTTTCAGCAATACGACTCCAGTATTAGCTGTGATAGAGAGGGTTGTTTTAGAAACAGACTCATAGATACAGGAAGCAAACTGTTGCCAAAGAGGGGAGGTGTTGTGGGGGCAGGCGATATAGGTGAAGGGAATCAAGCAGTACAAACTTCCGGTTACAAAATAAAAAAGTTACAGGGATGTGATGTACAGCATAGGAATACAGTCAATAATATTATAACAACTTTGTATGGTGACAGTTGATAACGAAACTTAGAATCATTTCATGATGTATAAAAATATTTTTTTTATGATGAATCATGATGTACAACTGAAACTAATAGGATATTGTCCATTATACTTCAATGAAACAAACAAACAGGAGTGTCGTTTCAGGTCCTGCAGCCTATTTTGTGGTGGACCTTGTGTTGGTTCAATCTTCTCTCCACTTTCCTCTTTGCAAACCCATTTCCATGGGTGCAGCATGACTTAATTTGACAGTGCACTTGCAAATTGTAAACAAAAGAAATAAGGGCACAGAAATCAAGTGGTAATTTTTCCTTATGGTATGGTCATCTGAATGATCCATCACATATTTATATCAGTTTTAGATAATCACCAATGAAAAGGTACAATTTTCTCATGTAAAAAATTTTCAGATCCCCAATTATGAGAAACATTGGCCTCTAGAAATAGCCACCAGAATGTCCTGAGTTTTCTAACATTGCATCTATTTCCAGTACTCCCTAAATCACATGCCAGACCATACATTTTCATATCTGGTAAGACACTCAAATTTCCATGTTTTCTTGAAATGCTATGAAAATTTTGCCTGTTCTGAAGGAAAAGAAAAGTTTATTGAGAACTGCCTGTGTTTATGGCCCCAATTTCACCTTTCTCTGGCCCTTTTTCTCTTCTTCAAAATCAGTGGTTTTCAATCCCATCAGAACCCATTTTATGAGACCCACTTTGTAACACTTTCTCTGTTCTCCTGAAAAGAAATTTGTAGATTTGGACTCAACTAGCAGAGATGGGTATGTTGAAGCTAATGAAAGTTAAGCTTCATGACCCCTCACTTGCAAGGGCCCCTTCAAGGTCCTGGAAGAAGTCTTATGTTTTTGTAAAATTTACAAAAGTGAGATACTTGAGCAACATTTGGATAAGACTACTGTCTTTTCCCACTGAAACTTCCCCTCTGCCACCCTTCCTTTCCCATAGGCAGTGTGAAAGTAACTACAGAAAGTTATTGGGATTCAGCTAAGGAGAACCTGAGTAGAGCGTATGTTTAGATCTGGTTTCGTGTAATAGATGTACGTGGTTCACAGTCACTTCCAGGTATGGTAAGACATGGTAAGATCCTGGTGCAGGAATGGCTTCCAGGAAAACTCCACCAAAGAGCCACCCTTGCGGCTGCTGAGGGCCAAAGGTCAGGCTGCGGCTCGACCACATCCTCCAGTACTGGAAATATGCGGCTGTGAAGGAAAGCCAGGGTCAAAATATCTGGAGTCAGAAGCTAATCTTGTCAAAAACTGTTTCCAGGCATCAGATGCGTGTAAAATTATAAGCAGAGGATTTAGTTCATTTCTGTGTCCAGTGGGAATGGAAGTTCTCTCCCATCAAGAATATTCTCAGTTATGTATGATACATTATAAAAACACCATGATGTTTTTGTCTTTTCTTGATGGGAATAAAGCAATATAGAATTTATCAGGCACAAACCTGTAGCAGTACTACAAATGGTGAGACTCTCTCTTATAAATTGCATTTTCTATGCACCTCGACTATCAATAATAGAAAATAAATAAATAATAATATATAAATAAATAAATAATAGAAAATAAATCTAGCATGCTGATCAGCAATGCTAGAGGCAAGAATGAAGCATATTTCCAGTTTCTCTATAAAAAATGATATTACAGTGCACTGATAAAGAGGAGGTGGAAGAGTAGATAGGAAAAGAGAAGTATTACAGTGGAGTGTAGCAGCATTTTAATTGTTATTTTTTCTGAATTTTATAATATTCATATCTTTTTTAAGCTTTTATGTTTTCTGATTTGTTGTGGTTTATTTTCTTGTTCTAAAGAAATAATTGTTCTAATACCTGATGTATGCATAATTTTCTATTCAGTTTTTTAAAGGAGGACCCCCAAATTGTGGGAGTTTCAGGCACCTGAACCTGGCTTCTACCTGCACACACATATATATATTTTAAAGCAATATAATTTCCACTCTTAATATAAAGAAAAGATAAAATGAAATAGCCTTATCAGAACAAAGTATATCCCTGATGAATGTGACAGCTAGAGATGATGTGAGGGTCAGGTGCTGGTGATACGATTCCCAGAAACCGTGTAGCTACTTGGTGATCTCATCTGGGGCAACAGTGAATGAATCAAGGATGCTGCTCCAGGAAAAGCAAAGGATGATCTTCCCTCAGTATATGCAGCAGATTCTTTCCTAGTATATCTAGTGTATGTGAAAAAAAATGTAAACATACTTTGCATTTATCTGTCAAACAGTCATATTCAAAGCTCAGATAATTATAAAATGCCTGGCTGGACATTCAAAACTTGTGCAGTAGCAGAATGATTTTTTACTATGCAAGGCTGTCCTGGCTACCGCGAGACGTTCAAGTTCAGTGCCCACTAGATGCTAAAAAGGAATGCTGCAAACCCGTCACTGTGACAGGCAACACGCAGCTCTTCCCAACTCCCAGCCCAACACACACACACACACACATACGCATGCACGCACGCACTTTCTGATGGCCTTCTGCAGGGATAACACACTCACTGTGATCTGAGAGGTGTAGATGACTGCCTCTGTCCTCATTTCCCAACCCCCACTCGCACCCATCTCACCCCCTGAAACACCCTGGTCACAGTACTGCTTAGCCCGGTCCTGAGGATTTAGAGCTTCAAAACTTACCTATTAAAATGCAAATGTCCTTGGCAGGGTTAAGGCCTCTTGTCCTTATCTGCTAACAGCCTAAAGGGATTCCTAAAAAAGAAGGCTGTTTTCATTTTCTAACTGTGTAATTCTGGAAGGAAGCGTAAAATAAACCTGACCTACACTACTTTTGGCTTGAGGGCTTGTCTAGAATCTCACAAGGGAAGGACCTCAGGACCCCAGGGAGTACCCCACGCCCCACCTCCCTTTCTGGCCTGTGAGTGTGAGGCGCCATCTGCAACATGTGTGATGCGGCTGCACCCCTTGACTCTGGACCCAGCCGTGGTCCCCAGCTCTTTTCCCTCTGCAATGACCAGGAGCATGGGGCAGGAGCCTCTGTCTCTGCTGCGCTCAAGTCCAAAGGCACCTTACAAAATCATAACAACAATAATAACTAACATACCCAGCATTCACCCTCTGCCAGCTTCTGTTCTAAACCCTTCCCTATATTAACCCACTTAACACTCACTTCAACAGGTACTATTACTATTTCCATTTTACCGGAGAGGAGGCTGAGGCACAAAGAGGTGGAGGAACTTGCTGACAGCCACGTAGCCAGTAAGTGGTTGGAGCTGGGAGTCAGACTCCACAGTTCTGTTCAAAGGCTGGACTCTTCATCGGTACTGCACTTAATCTCTTCAAAATATGCACGGGTAATATTTTTTATATCTTTATTCTTTAAATTTTAGAATTTAATATAATAGTCTGGCATTTTATGAAACTATTTTTTTTTAAACCACCACCATTCTCCTTGAAAATCTTCCTCAGCAGGCTTATAATTCTGTTGTCCCCGTTCTGAAGGAAAGATCAGCTCACATAACATCTGTATCTATTGGAAGGGAGGGAGGATGGCAGTCTGAGGTCCTCTGGGGCCTCTAGGCTGGAGCATAGAGTTTATAAGGCAAAGGTCATGGTCAATTTGCTTGAGCAGACCCTATGGTTCAGACTGCTCCCTAACTACAACATGCCACAAAGATGCCTCATCTGGAAAGTGAGTGGCTGGTTACACATCTCAGATAGGCAGCTTGATATCCCAGATACGCACCATATGCGCTATGAGGACGGAATGGATTATGCTCAGTCAGTGGTCCAGCCCTCAAGAAATGTAAGAGACCTGTTCAAGGATTTCCTCTGTCTGTTATAGTTTTAGGGGATTCGCAAGAATTGTAACACTTGCTAGGAAATCTTTTTCTGGTTTATCACATTTTTATGTGCACTCAGAATACGACCAATGTGCCTAACCCAGATGCTGTGACCTCAGGTCTTCCACTGATAACCTTTAATTGGATATCTGGTAGGACTTGCCTATAAACAGTCTGTAGGATATTAGCTACAGATAATATGCAGATATATGGTCACTTTTGAATTTGAGCAATAGCCTATGTTATTAAAATCAGGTGCCTGAAATATATTTTGCATCTAGTTTCCATCCAAATCTGTCTTTCCGTGAAAAATTCCACTGATTGTGCCTTCCATGTTAGAAAGCAGTTTGTCTCTAAAAATGAAAGGGAAAGGATCATCCTGGGGATAATTTCCTGAAGTTTCTTTTTTTTTTTCTTGGGTGAAGAATCTCTGTGTACACCCAAGGTTGCAGCTTACCCTGTCTCCATCTCATTCTCAGCAGCATTTACCTTGGGAGTCCTTGGAGTTTCCCTTTCTTTTGGATCCACACAAAGCAGGTAACCATCCAAGTCAAGACAAGAAATTTAAGAAAGGATTAAAGCCACTGACTGTATTGTGAAAATCCACCAGACATTCAGCACCCGTACTGGGTGCTTTGTCCTGAGCAAACTCCTGTACCAAGTGGCAGAGGAGCTGATGTCCTCCTGGACCTAAGGGTCTAGAATGAAAAGGCAAGAGTCTCTCCCCTCTTGTCTTTAGGCACACCTATGACATATACACAATGGATATGCAGCAGAGACCACAGCACTGAATGGCTATGGGCTTAGCAGTCACCTCCTAAAACCAAGCAAAGGCATTGTAGAGCAGGACCTCGGACTAGATCGGTGGTCGCTCCAGTTATGGGTTATGGCCCCCAGGGAATCCAAGGAATTTCTGCATGGGGACTAAGAATGCATGTGTACTTAAAGCACAGTTGGGTAGATACGCATTATATGGAAGTGGTCATGAGTGCAGGCTGTTCAACCAGTTGGCCTGGGTTTAAATCTTAACTTTCACTTAGGAGCTGCGTGCCTCCGTGAGTCACTCAACCTCTTGGCGCATTAGTTTCCTCATTCTTGAACCACATAAAGTTGGTGGGCAGAGCTCAGCAGATAAGACATGTTGCATACTTAGCCTGGTACCTAGTCCTCAGGGAGAAATCAATATTTATCGGGAACATACACACATGAGCAGACAGCTGTTTTGCTCTTTCATCATTTCACATCCAATTTTATATGGACCTTGTCTGGTGTTGGAGCACATAGAGAGGAAGAAACCAGTAGATTGGCCCTTCCTTCTGTTTCCCAAGTTTGGAGAAGGGCACAAAGGCCAAGAAACCCTGTGGACTGATCCCTCCTCTGCCAGCATGTCCCAAATCACAAAAGTTCTTGTCAAAAACCTTTGACTCTGGATCTAGCTGCAGGGACACCTTACAGTTTGCAGGCCCTACAGTCATGCATGGCCATTTGAGTTTCTTTCTCCACTGCTACACAGTGAAATACAAATGAAGATTTCCATAAACCAACAGGTCAAAGTTTGGGGATAGGGGTGCTATTTATGAGTGTTAAACACAGAAATACCCAGACTCAAAGTCTGTAATAAGAAGTGAGATTAAGACGCATTCCACATGTTTCTGATACTGATAGGCTGGATACAAGATATCAACAGCATATTCCACCTAGATAGTGAATATAAAATTTGGAGGACTTTTTAAATTTTTATTTGTAAGATAAAGGACATGTGGAATTAACTGGTACTTCCACCAGTTATGCCAGAGTGGAATGGAACTGTTCTTTAATCTTAGTGTTGATGTGTTCCTTGTGAATTCTCGCTTTGCTCCGCTGGGTACATGTATATTGTGGGAATCGGGGCAGGGCTTCCTCTTTCTGATGTTGTTAGCCGTGGATGGATAGGTGGTTTGGTTTGTATTTTGGGTTTTAACGAGCTGCTTGTGTTGAATCTATTTAATCTTTGCATCACTGCTACCAAACACTACCCTCATTACAATGCTGGACCCTGAAACAAAAGCTTTAGGATGGAGGGCAAAGCAAACAAAAGTGGTCTCTCTAACACCAAAGCTTATACTCTCCAAAGCAGGAAGCAGTTCACTCGAGCTGCATTTCCCCTCCCCTTCAAGTAGGAGATGTTGGCGCACTGTGAAGCCTTAGGAAGAGGCCCTGAAATACGCTAGTTGAGTCACAGACAAGCTATTGCTGCTGAAGGATAATTTCACTGTAGGATCACCTAACTCTACGTTGCCTGGATAAACTCCCAGTAAAGTGGGAAGTAGAATCTGTCTCCTTGGGATCTTGGTATTCAAATACTGTCTCCGACAGCACCTTGAAAGCTGTGTCTTCCCCACTGCTCCTCCTTTCCCCCATCTCCATCAAACAATATTTTGTGTTCTAGTCTTTTCTCTTTTTCGTGACTATGGAGAGGGGTGAAATCGCTTACATGAATTATGCTGGCATCAGATACTGGTTATCAAATAAAGCATCCTATGTGGTAGCCAATGGCCTTAACCCAGTTGAGATGAATGTTTCTCTTAAGAGCCTCAAATAATAGTAATAAAGGAGGGGGATGATATATTTTATTCAGCATCTTTTACATACCAGATGCTGTGCTCTGCACTTTCCACCTTTATTATCTTATTAAACCTTATAATAAAGCTGCGATCTGGATACTGTTATTGTCCCTATTTGAATTCAGATCTTTAAACACAAACGACTTCCACTTTTCCAAAATAACCTGTTGCTTTCTTTAAAGATCCGTTGCTAAAACATTGCACGACCTGGGACCAGTCACTAATCTTTCTTATCTGAAACTTTCTATTTATGAATTGTTTGTAGTTCTGTATTTGCTAACACCATAGAAGCTGGAAGCTTTGGTTAGATCTTTATGTGAAGTGACTTTATGTTCAATTCAGTAGACTTAACTCAACAGCCTATGAGGAAGCATGGTATAATGGTGGGGGAGATTACTTACTTCATATTGCCCCTGCCTACTTCAGAGGTTTGGTAAGGATTTAATATAATACTGTCTGTGAAAAAACCTTTGTAAATAGCAAACCACTGTAGATATTGAATGGATTATCTTTAGTATCATCATCAATACCAAATTCGGGAAGAAGGGGACCAACTCAAACAGAATAAACAGTCAGAGGGATCCTGGAGGGAAGAGAACTGATGTGGGTTTAAGGAGAAAGGGAGAGCATGCTAGAAGAAAAAAGTGGGCAAAATCTGGGAAAGAAAAGAGTCAATTATGTGACCTACATCCCTGTAAGTTCTTGTTTAACTCGGCCTTCCTATGTTGTGGGCTCTATCAGGCCCCAGTGGGAGGGGAGAGTCTCCAGAAATATGTCCAGTTTGGCTGGTCTGATAGAGGATCATGAGGGAATCCGATGATGTGAGCTTGTAGACTAATGTATCGGAAGGAAATAAGGTGCCACGGGGGTTGGGAACTCTAGCGAGCAGAACTTGAGCAGTTGCTGGCTTGGGTTGGTGAGTACAGTACAGGGGGGTGAATATAAAGTTGCCCAACTAGGCCCCACACTGAATACTATCTCCAGAGAAGGTGGCAAACCCAGGCACAGCTGATGAGTTAATCAGATATGATACAGAGAACATTTCCTTCTCCTTTTTGGCTGCAAGTCTATTTTAAGGCCCCGGATCCCTCCAGCCCAGCTGGCACCGGAGGCCCTGGCAGAGATGCCTACTCTGATGGGAGGCCCTATACTGCTGTGGACAGCTCTGCTGTTCTTTGGTAAGCAGAGGCTCAGCAACCCCTCCTGGAGGGACAAGATGCATCTGGGGAGCAGCTGGGGTGGGAACATTGACAGTTTGCATGGTGACTTTTTGTAGGCTGTGCGCAAACCAGAGAGCGTTTCCCGGGGATTCTGTAGTGGGGACACGCAGGAGAGCAGGGGAACCCGGGCTGAGCAACAGCTGCGGGGAAACAGACTGAAAGCTTGGTCCTTGCAGTCACTCTGGTATCTCCCAGAGGGTGAGGAGAGGAGGACGGAGAGAAGCTCTCCTCAGCTCTGGGTCAGATTCCTCAGGGGATGGTTGGCTTTAAAACTCCACAGATGTAGACCTCATCCACTCCCCAGTCCCCAGTGCTCAAGAATCCCAGAAGGCAGGGGAAGGACACTAACTTATCCTCTCTGGACTTTTTCAGCTCCAGAAAACATCATGTCAGCAGGTGAGTCTTCTGCCCTTGTCCTCTCAGCCTGCCGGGGCGTCTGGACATTGTTCTCCCCTCACTGTTCCCTTCAGCCCTCTTTCTGCTGATGGTTAGGACTCTGCTCCTCCCCATCCAACCTGCCTCCATGGCCACTTTGCCCTGTCTTCGTTTCCCCATTCAAATGCTCTGCACATACCCCTTCATTCTCTCAAGTCACTTCACCTCTTTGGATGCCAACAGCCTGTCTGTGGAACATCCAAGGATGCCAGCCTCTCTTCCAGGCACTGTCACGTAACCTCTGCGGTTTTTACATCATCATCATTATTATTATTGCCATTTTATAAGTGAGGATGCCGACACTCAGATTAAGCTATCTGTTGGCGGTTTCACAGCATAGAAAGGACTAGATTCTAACACAAATTCCTTGGACCCAAGCCCACTTCTCTTTCGACTGCATCACCCCTTCCTCATTACAACCTAGCCACTTCCCAGGCTTTTGTTCCAATCTGAACCACATCTCTTTGTTCCTGACGGCCTTTTGGGACTGAAACTTTTGGGGATTCTCACTACCTTTTAGAAGTGACATTTACTTTTCACTCCATAGCCACTCACAATTAAGAAGTCATAAAAATTTAGAGCTGGCAGAGACCTTATATTTCATCTAGTCCAACGCCTTTATATTCATCCATTATTCACTCATTCATCCACTCAGTAAATATTTAATGAACACTTACTTTGTACCAGCTAGCATGCTGAGCTGTGGTTGCACATGACGGACATCATCTCTGCCTGGGGACTGCGATCCTCATTTACAGATACTGAAATTGAAATCAAGAGAATTAGTGTGAGTTGTCCGATGATATTACATAGTAAATTTGTATGCTTACTTTTTTGTTTTCTAATATCCTGCATTTGTGTCTATCTTTCTCCCTAGGTTGGGAGGTCCCTGGGGCCACAACTCTATTTCCTCCTCCTTTTAATCCTCAGAATCAGGACAGTTTCTTATTATCAGAAGTAGTAGAGCAGACTGACCATTGATCGTCTGACTATTGGTATGTCTGTACTTTGGAGCCTGGACATTTCTCAATTTTATTCCCCCTCTGTATCTTTCCACTATTTGATCTTCTCAAAGATCCTAGGAAATCTGTGGTGTCCTTGAATCCCCCATGGAATAGAATATTTAGAGAAGAGAATGTGAGCCTTACATGTATTGTGAACAATTCCATTGAAGACAGCCCCACCCAGTGGACCCACAACCGCACTTCTTTGGCCAAGAAGACTTCAGTTCTGGATATCGTGAATGCCCAAGTCAGCAACAGTGGGGAATACAGATGTCAGAGCAAAGAGTTTATCTGGAGCGACCCTGTGTCCTTACGAATCTTCAGCGGTAAGTTCCAGGGCTGTGGAAATATAGTTTCTCCTATGTGAGGAATGTCCCATCTGCAGATGGGGAGAAAGCTAGTTATGCCAAAGCTGAGGGCATGAGGGTGGGACTCAGGGTGTCTCACTCGAGACCCGTCTCTCTCCCTTCCTCTGCCACTCCTACTGCCTGCTCTTCTGCCTTCTTTCAACCTTCTGGACATTTCCCAGTTATCCCTCTACTCTATTTCACCTCTATCTTTTCTACATAAGTTCAAATGTATACTATCTGGTCAAATAGAACACTGCAAGGAGCTGAAATAGGATCAAAAGGTTTGATTTAAAGATTTGCTCTGCAGCTTCCATGTGCTACAACCTGAACATTAGGTTGCATTCTTCATTTTGAAAAATTATTTGTGAATATTCCTCATGTCCTTTTACTTAGAAATAAGTCTCATGTCCACTTCTTACATTTTTATCACTCTCCCACTGCCAGCAATTAGTGCAGCATGCTGAGGCGTGGGTGGGTTCATTAGCAAATGCAGAATGAACAAAGTAATGATTTCATTTGACTAGCTAGGTCATTGATACACTTTACTTCAAATTTTTAAATATAAATATATTTTAAGTATAAACATATTTTATACTTTTGGGTGAAAAGAGATGTTTCAACATCCATATGCAAATTCCAAATACAAACTAAAGCAGCATAGAATAGCTTCTCTATTTCCTTGGAATAGATTCTCCTTAATACAATATGCTTGCACAACCTGACCATATTGCCATTCAAAGTTCTTTGGTGGGTGCTTTTCAATTCTTAAAATGACATTAGCCATGGAAGCAGACTCATATTTTACTGACTCATTATTGACAAATATTTGTTGAGTGTCTCCCAACTCCTAGGTATTGTATTAGGCACTGAGGACATAAGGTAAGGATAGACATGGTCTCTGGCCCCTTGAAGTATAAAGCCAAACAAGGAAGAGGACATTAAATAAATATACAAATAATTAATTCAAATTTGATACATGTTCCTAGGAAGTTTGGGGGCCAGTGGTGGCTGACAATAGAACTGGGGAGCCCCTCTGAGGTAAGAGGGGACAACACAGATACTCTCCTAGACTAGGACTGCCCACCCAGAGTAGGTTGATTTCTTCCTTAGTGACCAGAACTAGCAACAATGTTGCTGAAGGGAATACTGTTTTCAGACCTTCCTTGGAGGGGCTCAGCAGAAATGTCAGAGATTTTTCTGGCCCCAGACTTACTTTGCAGGAGGAGAGAGGATTTATCAATATGGAAAACAGGCTAGAAGCTTAATTTTACATTTCATTTTTATTGACCCAATGAGACAAGAAATGGATTAATGATAAGCCATGGTTTCTGATACTCCATGCATGACCTCTTTTTATCTATCTATCAATGATCTATCTATCTATCATCTATCGATCTACTCATCCACTGTTAAATAACATAATGGATACTTTTCAGACTGGCTGCTCCTCCAGGCCTCTGCTGAGGTGGTGATGGAGGGTGAGCCCCTCTCCATCAGGTGCCACAGCTGGAAGAATCGGACCACCAAAAAGGTGACGTACTACAGGAACGGCGAGGCCCTCAAGTACTGGTATGAGAACCACGACATCTACATTGCCAAGGCCACTGCAAATGACAGCGGCATCTATTACTGCACCGGCTTCGTTTGGCGAATAAACTATACATCTATTCCCCTCAAAATTACTGTGATGACAGGTGAGTTGGTAGAGGAGAGGGAAGTCTGTAGCAGGGGAAGGAAGAGAGGACATCTGAGGAACGGCCGCAGCCTGTGGGATGGGGGCCGCGGTGGCGCCTCGGAAAGTCTATGAGACTTGCAGTGCGGAGAGCTCGGGTACAGCACACCTCTCCCTCTGTCAGATCCCTTACTTGTTCAATGGTAATAGTAACACCTGCTCACGTGACAGAGTTTTTATGAAGATGAAGGTGGTAATACTCGTGGAATGGATTTGTGAATTGTTAGGCACTACCCAAGCAAAACAGATTGCAATTACTGTTTTGATCTCAAAGTCATCTCTTGCTCCAGGGGAGAACACATATTTATCAAATTGAAAGGGAGTTTTTTCAAAGTTGAAGGAACAGAGGCTGTGGAGAGCTTGAAAACTGGCGTTAAGAAGGCTGGGAAAGGAAACCAACAAGTCCATAGGCTGTGGGCTGTGGGCTGGGAGAAGAGCTGGAGGGTTTGAGGAGGCAGGTGGGCTCCTTCTAGAACCAATGGAAGTGACTCTTCTTACTAGTGTCTAACAGAGCATGAGACCAGTAGGCGGAATTCAGCTCTAATAGCAGTTTTCTGTTAACCAGCTGGAGACCTGCGTGCTATTTAATTGTTGCTGGACTTCCAGTATCCTTATTTGTAAAGTAAAGAGGTGGTCTAGACACCTTTAAAATTGCTTGGGGGACTACAAAAAACACTGATGTCTGCATCTCCTCCCCTGAGATTCTGATAATTGGCTCGGAGTGAGGTCTGGGCACCAGCGTTTTAAAAGCTTTCAGGTAATGGTTATGTGCAGCCAGTGTTGAAAGCCACTGGTCTGCTTGACCTCTAAGTGATGTCTAGCTGTAACATTCTAGGGTTCTGTAATTCTAGAATAATCACACAAGTAAGTATTTTGAGAACAGAGTAACAGAAGCACAAAATAGAACTAGAAGGTATCCTAAAGATGATCTAGACCAAGAACTCCATTTCACCCAACAGGCACACAATAAATGACTGATTGAGAAATAAGACACTGGTGACTCCTTGCTCTCTGTCTCCTTTCAACCCCCAAATCATATGTGGATGCTGATCTTGTCAGCTTCAAGAAAGGGGTCATCTTTCCTGTGACCTTCCTTCTTGGGCACGATGGCTAGAGGACAATTGGTTGTCAGACAGGGGCTGGGGTTGGCTACACTCAGGACTCTGTAGGGCTCCAGGAAGCACAGACCGAGGAACCTGAATTCATGAGTGCTTTCTCTCTGCCCCTGGATGCCATAGCATGCTAGAAGATACAAGACTATGCCAGGCCCTTCTTTTAGAGAGGATGAAGCCCCCAGCCTCATTCTTCAATTCCTAATAGGGGTTATGTTTCTTGTTGCGTCTAGCTTCTCCATTTGACCAAAGCAAGTACTACTGGACACAATTTCTTATCCCATTGTTGGTGATGATTCTGTTTGCTGTGGACACAGGGCTGCTCATCTCAACCCAGAAGCAATTCACATTGCTCTTGAAGAATAAGAAGACCAGGAATAGTGGCAAACTTATGGAAATACAGCCTAAGTCAGACCCCTAAAAGAGCTGGTGTCATCCAAGAAACATGTGCAACAGCAATTTCCTTTGGGTACCAGCAAGTGCTTCTCAATTGTCAAACAGCTCACAATGTACACAGAAAGGTCTGTGCTCCAGGCATTACAGAACTGTTTCATTAAACCAACTGACATTGGTTAAGTGGCATGTAATAGTAGTGCTCAATAAACGTCCTTTAAATAAACCTGAAAATGAATAGATTCACTTTTTAGCATCTGTTAGAAGTAAAATTTGAAAGTCTGAAACCATGTAACATGAGGCTTTTAGGTAGTTTTTGAGGCTTGCTAGATTATGTTTGCTTCTAGAGGCCAGGGTCATGAAGTTCTCGATAAGAAATGCTCTCTCTTGACCATCATAAATCTGAGCTAGAGATGAGGATGCTGGTGAAGTTAATGATTTTATTCTCTCTTCAACTAACTGTCTATGAGCCCCTAGGTCTTGGGGGCAGTCCTGTGCCACAGGACTCTGGGGGTGAAATTCAGGCTAAAATCCCCTGTGCTTGTTTCACCTCTCTGAGATCTCCCCAACTCACATCCTGAATAACCTCTCACAGCACCTAAACTAAGCATCTTGGAGAAATTTCAGTGGGTAATAATCAGAACTCTCAGCTCTGAAAACAGTCCAGGACCAAATAAGAGCTCAGGCAAAGACCTAAGCCTTGCTCTCGCCATCCACTCCCCCTCCACCCGTGGAGACGGTTATACTAGGGGCTTGGGGAAAGCACTAGGGAAGACAGGCAACGAACCGTCGGAGCTGACCGTAAGTTCAGAGCCATCAGTGAGGGGTCACAGCACCTACAGTATAGTTTCTGTTTTAGAACAGTTAATAATATAAGGAATTAGTTAAATCTAGGGAGGAAAGTTATAAATATCTGTGAGACTGACAAGCCCCATTTTCCCCAAAGGATGTTTCTGGGCCACAAAACAGAAAGGAATTATTGGAGCACTTTGAAAAGTCAATGTAAGTATCTGGTATGAACTTCCTTAACATTCTCCACTTTAAAAAAGTCATTTTGGACAGGTAAAAAATGACCAGATTCCCACTGAATAGCCTTGTCACCTGACTTCAAGCCAGTAGGTCTGGGGGGTGGGGAAGAGATTTTTTCCTGCAATAACAGGCCAGGAAAGGTCCCTACTGGTGGCTCCTTGCTGCTCCTCCTAGACACTTATTCTGCCTTTAAGGAAAAGACAGGAGGCCTATTTTAGGTTATATCTTGGAACTATAGTCTTGCCACTGCATTCACAAGCAATATCTTGCTTCACCGTGTCCTGTGCAGAGAATCACACGCATCAGGCCAGAGAACAAGTTATTTTCTCCTTTATTTGGGCTGAAGCCAAATGACCCCGAGTTAAGAATTGAGAGAGATTATATAATATGGAAAGTCCAAGCTTGATCAGTTTGAGATACACCTTCTGGGGGATTTTCTAGATTCGTGAGGGTTATGATTCACCTTTACTTCCCCTTGCATCCTCACTCCAAGCTTGTGAGGGCACGGACAGAGCCCAAACCTGGAAGTTTCAGCAACTGCTCATGAGCTGTCTGATTGTGGCAAGTCACTTGGGGTCTCTGAGATTCCATTTCTTCTTTGTAAAAAGAGGGGCTTGGATTAGGTGGCCTCTCAGCCCCCTTTAAACCCAGACATTGGTCATTCATTATTTGGGAGCCCAGTTCCCACGCGGCGACTACCTAGGCACAAAGGCTCGGAATGCATTCCGCAAGAAGCTCGACCATGACTGTGGTCCTTCCTCCTCCATACGCTGGTCTCTCCCTTCACCGCATCTTCCATGTATCTGAATTTCAGGTTTGTCTCAGACTTATGTCTACCATTTATTTCTACCTTACTTCTTGATATTCATACATCTCTTGTCCCATAGGGAATGAGGAACACAGAGTTAGGGTTTGAGTATTCTGTGGACCCCCAAAATATGACATTTACAAAGATGTATTTTTATTCTAATATACATGAAACACTTTCTGTCTATGCCAGAGAGGGAGTATGCATGTTATACAGATGATGAGAATAGAAACAATCCACCCCAGCTTCACTCTCAGGGCACTCTCCGTTACCTTTAGTCTCTTACCAAATTGGTCTAGGTCAGTCCATAGAGCAGATCTTCTCTTGTATAACTGCTGTTCCAAATTGGCTACTACAAATTCTTTATGAATTTCTAATAGTTAGGGATTGGATTTTTTTGAAAATCGAGTTAGTATCTCCCAACTGGTGGCCAACTCAAGAGTGGAAACTCAAACAAAAGACCCACCTTGCCAGTGTGCTGTAGGTTGGAGTGCTTGGAGAAAGGCTTTGCTCTTTCTCTTCTCATTAAGTGGGAAATGGGACAATAGGTTCATCTCCTTGAACCCAGAGATGCTAGCTTTATGTTGAGAATGGCAGAGGCACCTGCCAGCCTGGGTCCCTCGGAGAGCACTGTCTTCCTGCCTTGCATTGTCTGCCCAGCTCTGGCCAGTTAACAAGCTCAAGTCCCCACCAGGTGTTTCCATCAATTTCCATGACATTCTCACTGCAACCTTTTACACTACAAACATGCCCAGGATCACTATGAAGTTTGCTTATATCTATCACCTATGATGCTCTTTCCCTACTTGAAAACTGGCATGACACACACTCACTTTTAGCCTTTTCTTTATTTGCAATTTAAAAAATATCACTGATAGTTCAACTACTGTGGAAAGCAGTATGGAGGTTCCTCAAAAAATTAAAAATAGAAAGACCATTTGACCCAGGAATTCCACTCATAGGAATTTACCCTAAGAATGCAGTTTCCCAGGCTCAAAAAGACATATGCACCCCTATGTTTATCGCAGCACTATTTACAATAGCCAAGAAATGGAAGCAACCTAAGTGTCTATCAGTAGATGAATGGATAAAGAAGAGGTGGGACATATACACAATGGAGTATTATTCAGCCATAAGAAGAAAACAAACCCTACCATTTGCAACAACATGGATGGAGCTAGAGGGTATTATGCTCAGTGAAATAAGCCAGGAGGAGAAAGAGAAGTACCAAATGATTTCACTCATCTGTGGAGCATAAGAACAAAGCAAAAAATGAAGGAACAAAACAGCAGCAGACTCACAGAACCCAAAAATAGACTAACAGTTGCCAAAGGGAAAGGAACTGGGGAAGGTGGGTGGGAAGGGAGGGAGAAGGGGAATAAGGGGCATTACAATTAGCACACGTAATGTAGAACGGGGGCACGGGGAAGGCAGTATAACAGAGAAGACAAGTAGTGACTCTATACCATCTTACTATGCTGATGAACAATGACTGTAATGGGGTATGTGGTGGGGACTTGATAATGGGGGGAGTCTAGTAACCACAGTATTGCTCTTGTAATTGTATATTAATGGTATCAAAATAAAAAAGTGATTAACAAACTTAAGTTAAACATAATCTTGACTTTCAAAAAAAATAAATCACTGAGAGTGGTCAGCAATCTCACTGCAAGGTAAGGGCACCAGGCTGCAATGAATTGAAATTGCTCAGAATGAAACTTTTTAAGCAAAGGAATGACTTCTTGAGGATTCTGAGAAAAATTCCAAGTTTTATTCTTTAACCAACTTCCAAAAGGATAATACTGTACTGCTGCCAACTAATCTGAGCCACAGTAAATACTATTTAATTAATAGGACAGAATTATTTTTTTAGTTAAAATACAGGAGTCATTGGCCTTCTGCCTTCACTAGATTATGTCAAGGCTGAAAATCTGAGTTTTCCAACGTGCCAATTGCTGTTCTACAAATGGGATCCTAAAATGTTGCATATTAGGATCCCCAGGAAACAGATTCTGAAGCAGACATTTGAATGCAGCAGGTTTGTTAGGGAGTGCTCTCAGCATCAATACCTGTACAGGAGTGAAGGCGGCAGAACTGGGCAAAGAGAGAAGTTGAAATGTGATGCAGTCATAGCAAAAACCTCAAACCATCTCACAGCTGAGAGCCTGGAGCTGGGATAGCCCTTGGTAATCACCTTAAATTGAAGTAAGGGGGCCCATCTTTAAACCCTAAAATAGACAAGTCTTTGGAGGCAGTCTACCCCTGAGAAGGGCATGTGACTTTGGCAGGGGTGGAGCAGCTCTTTACCAAGGGCAATTCCTGGAGGACTCAACTGAGGGCTGTTGGCCCAAGACACTCCCCACAGCTGGCGAATGCGTGGGTCCTACAGGGGTGCGATTTGGGTAGTACGCCATGGCAGCTACTTGTCAGAACTTCATATAGGAGAATTCTGGCCATCAGAACTTCAACTTAACAGCTTTTTATCTAGATTAAGCAGAACTACTAAGCAAAAAAATCTATGATTGTTGTTTGTCATCACAGCAAGGGACTGACACTATCATTTCTAGAAATCTGGACACAAAGGCAAAGATATCACTTATCTTTGCTCAGACTTCACACGCCAGCAGTTTTGCAAAGACATGTTGACTTGACTTAGAGGGTTCGTTAATTTCCACTGACTTGCCCCATCCTCAGCACCCAGCAGACTTCCAGACGCTCTTCCAAGCGATGTCTTGCCTCTGCAAGGTCACCGGATGGGATGAGCTGGATTCTGGGGACTGCAGGAGTTGTGTTTGAAATTCTGGTTATACTTGTTCTTCAGTGTAAGAGGTCAGAGTGGAGCAGAAGGATGAGGGAAGGAGGATCCTTCCTTGCACCAGAGCACACGCTTTCACCTTCTTTGAGTTGCAGACTTGAAATGCTGTTTTTAACTCGGGTCTTAAATTGGGAGTATCTAACAAGAAATTTCTGAAGATTAACCTCAGCAGACTTAGAGGCTTTACTGGAAAGGTTTTTATTTATTTAAGTCAAACTTCAGAACTTCTGCTCGTTAATAAATTTTTCAGAAATTGTAGTTGAAGTGCTTATATTTCTAACACTATCTCAAAGAGTTTAGGACTGCCCTGGAAAAGGAGCTATATTTTTGCATGGTTCCTTCCAAACTCCATCCTCTTTCCCTCCTGTGCTGGAAGAGTGAAAAGTGTTGAACTCTGCAGAATGTTCTTTACAATCGTTTTCTCACCCAAGTGTCCTGGGACCATGGACAACCCACCTCTGTGTTCTCAGTAACTGATGACTTTTTGCTTCTCCACATTTGTACTTCCTCATTCCGAGGAATAGTCAGGCAGGGCAGTTATACTCGGAAAGTGCGTACCCAGCCTTTTGAAGATTCCTCAGGCCGTGATGGGATATTTGCAAGCAGCGAAAACAGATTCCATGAAGGCCTTCCACGTCAACAGCAAGGGATATGCATGTGTCTGCTCACTTACTTGCTAAAGAAGTATTTGCACAAATTGCTCCTACATCCTTAACAACAGCAAAAGTCTTTCTGGGGTGTTTTCCAAATTCTTCGTTCATTAGCTTTTTAGAATCCTGCTGGATTTTGTGTCTTAATGGAGTTGTATGACAACATATTCTTGGAGGTGTGTGTAGATATGTGCATGTGTGTGTGACAGAACGTGGAAATGAGTGACCCAGACAGTAATTCTTCCCCCAGTCATCTCAAGCATATGGCAAACCGTTTTCTATCTTCTCTGAAAGAAGGCACAGAGAACCATGACTAGTTCAAATGGAAGCCTCTAGTTTCAGCACCCAATTCAATTTAGTCTAGTCTTCTTGATAGCCATACTTGAAGGCATTATTGAAACAGCATTACAATGAAAAGATATTTATAAAATCAAAGAAAAGGTCTTCAACAACCTCTCCTCACCAAGAGGAGAGGGGTTGTTGCCCCAAGGCTCTGCACAGGGCATCTTTGACCTCCTTGTTTCTCAGGCTGTACACAACAGGGTTCAGCAGGGGGGTGATGACGGTGTAGGTCACTGAGAGGAGTCTGTCCTGCCCCAGGGAGCTCTGCGACTTAGGCTTGAGGTAAATGATGGAGGCACAGCCATAGTGGATGATGACCACGGTGAGGTGGGAGGCGCAGGTGGCAAAGGCCTTCTTCCGGCCCTCAGCTGAAGCAATCTTAAGGATGGTGGAGATGATGAGGACGTAGGAGATGAACACCAGGCCCATGGGGAGAACGAGGACACAGACACTGACCACAAAGTTGATGACCTCATTGACAGTGGTGTCTGTGCAGGCCAGCTTTAGTAGGGGCCTCACGTCACAGAAGAAGTGAGAGATGAGGGCATCACAGAAGGGCAGGACAAACACAGATGTGACCTGTACCATGGCCATGCCCAGGCCAAGTCCCAGTGACCCAGATGCCAGCTGGACACAGACCTCTCTACCCATGATGACTGAATACCGTAGGGGGCTGCAGATGGCCACATAGCGGTCATACCCCATGGCCGTGAGGAGGAAGCAATTATTGATACCGAAGGTGAGATAGAAGAAGAGCTGAGTGGCACAGTCTTGGATCGCAATGGGCTGGTGAGGACTCAGGAGGCCAGAAAGCATACGGGGAATGATGGCCACAGTGTAGCAGGTCTCAGAGAGGGACAGCATGCTCAGGAAGAAGTACATGGGAGTGTGGAGGTGACGGTCCAGGCGGATAACAATCAGGATGATGACATTGCCGGAGAGCGTCAGTAGGTACAGAGTTAGAAAGACAACAAAGAAGACAAGCCTGTGCCACCACCCAAAGCTGGAGAAACCTTCCAAGAGGAACTCAGTCACAGCAGTGGAGTTTGGCTTTGGCATCAGGGCAGGTCTAGGTCTCAAAGAACTCGGCAGATGAAAGGAAGATGTGGTAAGTCCACCATGAACGACCGTAGGCTAGACCAAGGCCTGCAGTCGAGGTGTGTCCCTCCTCTGAGCAATGCCCCGGGCCTCAAGGGCCGTCCACACGTGTGTTCAGCTGTTGGCCAACTGCTCAGAGTCACCACCTCTGCCCACCCTCTTCTTTGACTAAAGAAGTGTGAGCCCAGGGACTGAGGGCAGAAATAGACCTCAGAGGGAAGGCAGAGAAAAATGAAAAGATTTGTAGAAATAATAACCCAGCCACTGAAGAGGTGAGGCCAAGTTAACGAAGAAGCCAGCTCTAAAGTTCCTACGTAAACACTTTTAATTAGCCCCTTAAGGATCCAATGTGGAACAGTGACTTAGGTGAAAGATAAAAGATCTGAGGCTGATATCCTCTCACTGTCCATATCAGATGTCCCATGAGGCTCCTGGAAGGACTTCTCCCCAGAACCCTAAGTCTTAGGCTTCACTGCCCTAAGCTCTGCGCCTAAAATCTACTGTGATCATGAAAGACTAGAAAAGGGAGTTTGTCTACTAGATATTCTTCCTGGAAACCCCACACCAAATATCCTCTAAGATCAGGAAAAATGGTTTGATAAGGCAGTGCAGGTATTTAGTTTATCTCTTTGAATTGTAGCCAAGGCAGGAAGGAGGATGGAATAAATTTGAGGATGTCCCCTCACGCATGGAATGGGTTTTCCTAGTGAGAGCAAAGATAAAATTCATTCAGTCAGACAAAGACCAGATGTTCTGTTTTTTACTTCAATTTTGCATATTCACAGTTGTGATGGGGATACAAATGAGCTTATCCCATGTGAGCTCAGAATCGGAGGCTGTACAGAGGCAGATTTAACCTTGCCCCTCAAACTCATATCTATTCCTGACAAATCCTACCATATCTGACCATTACCTCCATTTAGAATGCTGAGAATCATCTCAAGTGTTCCCTCTCCCTCCTTTTCCATCCTGAAGATAGTACCTCCTGAAATTCTTCCCTCTCCGTTTCTACCAACACCCAGCTTCTGACCAGCACCATTCTCTATGCCATGGTCAGTCTCTAGGCTAATGCCCCTCATTTCAGTTGACCTTGGTCTAAGTCCATGTCTTTCTCCTGAATGCTGTCAACACTGTTTTAAAAAATGCTAATGGAGCCCTTCTGCATAAGTTCCTTCAGTAGCCTCTTGAAACTTTATGCATGTTTAAATTGATTTGTGGACTGAATATAGTAATAGTCCATAGAGTTGCCGTGAGTATTAAATGGGTTAATGTATTTGAAAACTTTGACATAGTGCTCAATACATAAGAAACCCTTAACAAATAGTTTTAATAGTAGTTATTCCTTTTTATTTTCCACAAATGAGCCAGTTTAAATATCTAGGAGAATCAGGGTAGAGGTAGGAAAGCTTCACACAACATTCTAGGATTTGTTAAAAAAAAAAAAAAACCTCTGATTATCCCAGTCTTGGTTTTACAAAATTTATCATTTCTCTTCCAATTGCTCATATGGACCTTTTCATGCTTTTAAAATCTTTCTTGAGGTGCACTGAAGAGAACCATGAACTGAAACAGGTATTATCCTGATATAGGTGTGGATTAGGTAGAGTAAGATGTTCAGTTTTGCTTCTAATCTCCTTCTTGAAGATGCACAAAATTTTACTTCTCCCTTAGATCCCAGGACCCCATCCAGCTCATGTGCTGTGGCGTGTAAAATGCTTCCCTGGGTTATTATTGATAGTTTGGAACCCATCACTGTAGAATACAGTTCTCATTATAGTTGCATATTTGACTTGAAATTCAACTATGTTATTCTTTTAACTTAATCTCACTTTTTTGGCCAGAGATTATAGCCCAGAATGTTCTGTTTCCCTCTTCCTCCAGACCACTAGTCAGCTCTAAATTGCTAACATCCTATAACACTCTAGCCCAGCACCATTTCGTGGGAGATTCTAGCAGAACAATCAGCAAAGGGGTGCAGAGTGGGATGGGAACATCAAAAACACTGGCGAGAACAGAATTACTCATCTAGGGTGTAGGAAACGTAGGTGAGGGAGGCAAGATGAGAGATAAAATGGTAGGGATGGTACAGATGGACAGAAACCTCAAAATTCAGATAATGTCTTCGACTTCAGAGTCTTTATTACCCTTGCTTTCTTTCAAATAAATGACCAAAAAAAAAAAAGTGAACAAAATCCTGCCTCTGACTCAACTGTGGATGACTATGCTGTTTACATTTTATTCCAAGGAAGAGAAGTTACTTATCTCTATTCCTGTTTTTTTTTAAATCTCCAGTGAATAGTTAAATTATACCTCACATCCACGCAAAACCATTTCTTCAGTAGTTCAAGGTGTTGAGTAAGTAACAAAGTGTAACTTACTCAACACATGGTTTTTACTTCCTGGTACTAGGGAAATGAAGACGACTAAGAAATGGTCTTTGGCCTATTCATGGAGCTTAGATTTCTGAACAGTCTTTTGTATAAGACCCAGTGAAAGGCCTGTAGTCTTATGTCCCTCTTTTATACATTAGTTCACACGTCCACATTTCCAAAATCATAGAAATCACGGTATTATCTCTGAGATATCATGTTCTTCCTTCTATGGACTCTCATGGGCTATATGATAACTAAACATACATTATGATAAATGTTCTCCATCCTAGCATGTAAGGAAGTGAAACTTATCACGTGGCCTATTTCTCTGGTCTTCTGAAGAGCTGTACTCATGCATGAGAGACAGACACATCCCCAATTTGGAAATTTGACTGCCTGTAATAATAGACTTTTACTAATAGTTATAAAGTATCCCTAGACTTTTGCCAATGTCCTTCCAGAAATTATTTAAAACCCACCTTATTTGAGTGTAGGTCACTTTGTGAAAATATTGCTACTTTGCCAAACAGTCTACAGATTTTCTTACCTGAGGGTCACCAATGTTTTACTGAGCAGAGCTATAGTTTAATAGGAACTCCCCACTCACTGGCAAATCTTTCGATGCCACCTAGAAGGCAATACCCAGAGAGGAAGGAAGTCATGCCTATCCCAGTCTTCCAGTGCCTGAGACTTTAAGTGAAGGACAGAAAAAGTCACATTAAGTTCCTCTAGATTCTCACACTCCCTCCTGCTGGGAGAAGCTTCTCTTTGGGTCACAAAGCAGTAACTCTGACTTGAGGTTTCTTAATAAGGTGCAAATTCTTTGTCCCAGACTCCTGGGTCTCTCTACCAAATCACCTCCCAAGTGATCAATAGCAGAAGACACAATCAAACAGCAGAGTGCCGGGAGACCTCATTACTTAGGCAGCTCATTTCCTAATCCTGAAATTAACGTTTTGGAGGGTAGCATTGACTTGGCTTTTAGGAGAAATCTTTGGAGTAAAAAGCTGATTTCAAACTTTGTGGGCCATGGTCCTGCTGAGATACACGGTACTTTCTATACATTTCTCTGGTGCCAAAGGAGAGGAACGTAAGATGTTATGGAATGACTCTTTATAAGTGGCAGAAGAGAAGCAAAAATCATCAAGTAGGGTTTCAGCAGGGACCCCAGCTGCCGGTACACAGAGGGCTGACCTTCAGTCACTCTGACACTTGCAGCCAGTTTAAAGTCTCGGGCTAGAATCATCAATCGTCTCCGAATTCTGTTGTAAGAAATGTTATACTTTTAACTGATCTCTCTCATCTGTGCTATGCTCACCACACACCTTACATCATTTAGGGTCCCCTAGCTCAGCCTTGCCTGGTCATGGTTCATGTACTACATCCATCTTATTAAACATAGTCCACAAAGATGTTAATGAGTGTCAAGTCTTAAAATACGTAAAAGTTAGCACTCAACTGTCACATACTTTTAACTCTTTAATCATTTTCTTTGTAGTAATCTTACATTTCTAACTCAACTGTAAGCACCTTTAGATTCTCTCATTCATGTTTTGTTCTTTCACTGTCCTTATAGCCATTACTACTAATAAAAATAATTTTGGACACTTATGTGTGCCCCCTATATGCTAGGTACTAAACCACAACATACATATGTTAATTCATTTAATCCTAAGAATAAATCTACAGGAAGCATTAATACATTCCTTTTCAGAAGGCACAGGCATGGTGATGTTATGTAGCTTTCCCTAGGGCACTGAGCTGACAAATGGGAAACCAGAACATAAACCCAAGAAATCCAGCTTCAGAAGTTGTACTAGCACAGTTCTGGACAAAAACAATTCTCAACAAATATTGCTTAGCTTGATCTAACTTGAAATCGTGTTCAGTGATGGAATTGCTAGTGATAGCAATCTAAGAGAGCATCTTGGCTATGTGCACAAAACATTAGACTAGTGAGTCTGTCTACCCAGATTTTAGTTTCCATATCTGCCACTAACTTGATTAGTGTTTGGGTGGACACTTATCTCATCTGGGCCTCTGTTTATTCATCTGTGAGCGATGATTATGATAACGATATGATAATGATATGACAACGACAATGATGAAGACGACAGCAGTAACACCAAACCAGATTTGCCTCTCACTCTGCATTCTTCACACTGTTTTATGGAATCTCCCAATAACATGGTGAAGTAGGTATATATTTAAGTACTATTATCCCCATTTTACAAATGAAGACACTAGGGTTAATTAAGAGAACTAGAGTAAGTGACCCTTACCAGAGCTTTGCCCACCCTGCTACTCTTCATATCCACATAAAACTGAAGGATAGCATCAGCTCTCCTCCATCTCTAGAAAGAGGTTATTATGACTATAAGATGTGGAAATAGCTTCCAAATCATGAATAGTTGAGAGGCCGAGACTCCAGAAAAAAGGATATGTAGAAATATTAGCACGACACCCACTTCTTTGCAGTTTCCTCAAGGAACTATAATTTATAGTTCGTAGGCTTTGGTCAAAAGACTAAAAAAACGAGCAGCACAGCTCATTTGGTAGTCTCCATATGCTTAAGGGCTGCACCATAGGTGAAAGGGTAGAGTGCAAATAAATGAACTCCCGCACAGATCTGAGACCAGCTTCAGTTTCACTTAATCCCTACTTGTACTAATATGCTCTCACCACAATCTAACTACCAGTCAGGAGTAAAATAAAATCTTCTCTAGAGGAAGCTTATATAATGCAGAACCTTAATTTATCTTTAGTTTTTTCATCAAGAACAGTCATAGGCAAACCACAGCCTGCTGGCCCCTGAACCCACCACTGGTTTTAGTATAGCCTTCAAGTTGTATTATGGTTTTTACATTTTTAAATGGTTGAGAAAAATCAAAAGGAGATTTTGTGACATGAAAATTGTATGAAATTCAAATTTCAGGGACCACAGTTTTTTTTAAACCATAGCCACACTCACTCACTTACATAATACCTATGTGCTACTAGGGCAGAATTTAATAGTTGCAACAGAGACTTATGGTCCACAAATCCTAAATTATTGACTACCTGGCCCCTTTCAGGAAAAATCTGAGAACTCCTGATACAGAGTGTTGAGGATGCAATAAAAATGCACCAAGCATACCAGGAGAGGAGACTGAAGGGCTAAAACTCAAGAAGAAAAAAAGAAGCACTAAATAGAAAGACTCAGAAACCACTATATTAAAGTTATCAGATACAACTTTAAGACAGATTGTGGGAAATGTATCTATCCTAAAGTGACCTTCAATGAGTCATATCCATGTATAATCCTTTCCTCTTAAGGGTGGGCAGAACTGTGACTTACCTCTACCTAATAGGATACAGCAAAGGTGATGGGATGTCACTCCCTTGCTTACATTACATTATATAAAAATCTATCTTAGCAGACAGGAACAAGAGATTCTCCCTTGCTGGCTCTGAAGAAGTAAGCTCCATGCTTTGAGAGGGCTTGTAAGAGGGTCATGTGGCAAGAAATGTGGTGGCCTCTAGGATCTGAAAGCAATCTCAGTTGACAGCAAGGAAGAAAACACAACCTCAGTCCTATAACTACCAGGAACTAATTTGGCCAACAACCAAATGGGGTTGGAAGAAAACACTAAGTTCTAGAAAGGAGTTAACTCAGAACTGGAAAATATTTTTAAAAAGAAAGTGAAAATATCAGATATATTTAATACAAAAATACAATAGCTGAAACTAAGAACTTAATAGAATGTTTTAACAGCACATTAGAAACTAGAGATAAAAATCACTGAATTAGAAGCATGTAAATAGGAAATATTCAAACTGAAGCATGGAGAGGAGAAAATGCAACATAAGCGAATAAGAGACAAAAAGAACCCACTGAAAAGGTCTAACATATGTGTAACTGGAGCTCCAAATTGATCGGAGAGATAGAATGTATCAGAAGTAATTATAGATACCAAGTCTTTCAAATTAGAGGAAAACATCAAGATACAAATTCAACAATCACTCTGAATTACATGCAGGATGTATATACATTCTCCTTCCAAACAAAATGCATGCAGACATATCATATAAAATGGCTAAAATGTAAGATAAAAACAAAAACTCTTAAAAGTGGTTAGGGGAAAAAGATACATTGTTTTCAAGGAATAATAATAAGACTATTAAATGACTTCTTAATAGCAAAATTGGAAAGAAGAAATCAATGGAATGACATCTGCAAAATGCTGAAAGAGTATAACTGCCAAACCAGAATTCTATACTCAGGGAGACCATCCTTCCTTAAGAAAAGCAAAACAAGACCAGTTTCAGAAATGGAAAAAATGCTCTCCTTCATCACCTGTAGATCTGCATTAAAGAAATGGGAAATGGAGTTCTTTAGGTGGAAGGAATATTCATCCTAGATCGAAACAAAAATGAAAAATAACCAAAATGAATCTAAAAATAGCAGAAAAGATAAATGCATGGCCAAGTATAAATTAATATTACACTTAATATTATACAATAATAAATCTCTTACACTTTTATAAATATTTTAGATTCAAAATATAACATTAAAATGGGAACAAATTAGATTAAGGATTCATATAGTCTTTACATTGTCCTTGAACTGGAATCTCTAAAATAACCATTGAGATGATACATATGCAACAAAATAAAAGGGAAAGAACACAAAACTTGATTACTATAAAATAAGGCAAAAAGATAGGAAGAAAGGTACATTAAAAAAGTAGAAAAAATAGAAAAATCCTAATGTGGTATAAACCCAAATCTATAAGTAACTTCAGTAAATATAAAATGTAAATTCCATTTAATGTAAACTAATAACCCAACTAGTAGACAAAGACTGACCGGATAGGAAAACAAACTTTTGTTTACAAGAGACACACCTTAATTATCAGGATACAGAAATATTGAAAACAAAATAATGGAAAAATATATCATGCAAACACTGACCAAAAGAAAGTTATTGTTTTATGTTAATATCAAAGATGATTTCAATTTTAAAAATTCATTAATGTTTGTGACCTGTCATACGGTCTAGCCTGGAGAATGTTCCATATGTACTTGAAAAGCGTATGTATTCTGCTCTTTTTGTGTGGAGTTTTCCAAAAATGTCAGGACAAGTTGGTTGATAGTGTTGTTCAAGTATTTTATATCCTTACAGATTCTCTTTCTGGTTGTTCTATAAAATTACTGAAATAGAATCACTGAACTCTCCAACTGTGATTGTTGAATTGTCTGTTTCTCCTGTCAATCCTGTCATTTTTACTTCATGGATTTTGGGAATCTGCTGTCAGCTGCATATACATTTGAAAGTCTGTATCTTCCTAACATACTGGCTCTTTTATCATAATTAAATATTTGTCTCTTGTAATCTTTGTCTAAAAGTCTATTTTGTCCGATGTTAACATAGCCATTTCAGCTCTCTTACAGTTAGTTTGCATGGTTTACTTACAACCTTTACTTTCAAAATATTTGTATCTGATTCTGAAGTGCATCTCCTGTAAACAGCATACAGTTGAATCTTGCTTTTTAAAATCCAGTCTGACAATCTTTCCCTTTTGATCAGAGGCTTCAATACATTCACTTTTAATGTAATTAATGGTGTAAAGGCATTAATGTCTTCCATTTTGCTGTTTGTTTTCTGTTTCATATCTCTTTAATTTCTCTTTTCCCCTTTTACTGTCTTCTTTGCTGTTAAACAATTTTTGATTATACCTTATTAATTCTTCTGTTGATATTACAGCTAGATATTTTTCCCACGGTTCTGCTATGCATATTTAAATCATCAAAATCTATTTCAGGTTAGTACTTAATTGATTTTAATGAAATATAGCAATACCCCAATATGACTTCATTTCCTCCTCTCTTTCCTTCATGCTATTATTGTCATGTTTTACATCTTTATTTTTTATAAATCTAAAAATACAGTATTTTAACTACATAACTGTTTTAAATGATATGTTTTAAAAAAAGAAATTATTAAGGAAGAAAACAGAAATGCAGGTATATAAACACACACAGGCATACTCCTTTTTAATGACATATATTACACAGGTAGCATTTCTGGTTTTCATTTTTCCCTGTGGATATGAGTTACTGTCCACTGTTATTTCCTTTCAGCCTAAAGAACTTCCTTTAGAATTTCTTGTATGGTTGGTCTGCTAGCATATGGTTTGTCTTCATTTTTAAAGGATATTGTTGCTAGATACAGACTTTTTTGTTGAATTGCCTTTTTCTTTTGGCAATTTGAATGCCGTTTCACTATCTTCTGGTCTCAATGTTTTTTCCTATTAAGAAGTGAACTGTTAATCATATTGTTTTAACTCTGGACATGATGAGTCATTTTTCCCTAGTTGTTTTCAAGATTTTGTCTCTATATTTGACTTTCAGGAGTTTGATGTGTCTAGAAATGACAAAATTTGTGAATACATAGCTAACTACTTAGTGGTTAGCCAATGATTCAGGCAGAGATTGTATGCGAACACCTAGAGCCCATAAGGCTCTGTCTTCTGCTGATCAACCTCTGTGCAGGCATGGGACACACTTGAAGTTCCAGCCAGTTCTCAGGTCTCACTGAGATTTTGATTTTGGTCAGGTTTTCTCAGGTCTCCCTAGTGCATTCATGGTTTCTATGCAGCCAGAGATGTGTAGGGGTTTATCTCAGTTTTTCTATGGCTCTCTTATTTTCAGGATCTCCCAGTTAAATTTATGACTTTTTTGTTGCTTACCCACATGAAAATTAATAAAGAGAAACCTCACTAAAAGGAAGCTAGAAGGGGGAGCCTCTTGACTTCCATTACAGGAAGAACTGTCGATTTCAGACCCCAACAGAACCGTCAACAGGAAAGAATCATCAATTACCTGCCGGAACAGGCAAAGGTGTACACTGCATCTCCTTTAAGAAACTGACTACCCCTGCATCCCCAGAACAACCCCTCCCAACTTTCTCCTTCTTCCCCATAAAATAACATTTCCTCTCCTTTGTTGGTTGGACTTGCCTATGGTTTTGCTGTAGCTTCATGTCCTGAATTGCAATTCTCTGCTATTCCCGAATAAACCCATTTTGCTGGTAAAATAACTGACGGTTTTATTTTTAAGGTTAACACCCAAGACCAAGACCACAATTTCAGGGTAGCAGAGCTGTGGGTTTTCTGTCCCCGTTCCCAAATGAGTCTGTCTCACTGAGCCAGCAACGCTGCAGGGTTTTGCCCCACGTGCACTGCATGTACAGACTGAACCTCCTGATACCAGGGCTGCTGGTCCCCACCACCACCAGCAGATAAAACTGAAGGTCCTACCCACTCAGCAGGGAGTTGGGGCAAGGGTGTGGAGGTGACT
The DNA here is from genome assembly GCA_032199065.1 of Smutsia gigantea. Classification (NCBI taxonomy): domain Eukaryota; kingdom Metazoa; phylum Chordata; class Mammalia; order Pholidota; family Manidae; genus Smutsia; species Smutsia gigantea. The sequence goes on from JAVSCE010007167.1 coordinate 58,184, forward strand.
GATCGGAGAATTCTAAGACAAAAAGGCAACAGACTGCTGCCTTCTTAACCTAAAGTTCTAGCAATTTTTTAAGCATAAATGTTTCTTAATTTGTTATTTGCTGTTGGTCAATTTCTAGTGCCCTGAAATCATTGTCTGTGATACATCATTCAGTCTTATACTTGTTTTTTGCAGAAGGTAGTTGTTGGCCTCTGTTTTGCCACCATTACTGCAAGTTCTGTCTGCTGTTTCGCCACCATTACGGCAAGTTCTGTCTGCTCCACTTCCTGTCATTGTCTCCAGATCCATACCCAGTGACAGGTCCCATAACATCAGAAACCTGGGAAATGGGTGCAGGAATTTATTCTAAATCTGTTAGAAGAAAAAGAAATACAGTATTCATATTGGTAACATATTGATGTGTGCATTTAACCAGAGATTCTGGACTCAGTGTATCTGTTTAAAGAGATGGGAGTAGTTCTTAAAGTTGCTTAGTTGGTTAACTAAAATATGGACTCAATAGTGCAAAATAATAGTGTCTGTTCCCTGCAGCCTGTGGCTGAAGATGTGAGATGTTGCCACTGAACGACTCCCAACAGGGACGATGAAACCCCAGTGAATCAAAGGTCAAGCGGCACCACCTGTCTATCAGATACAAAGAGTGTATGTGTTTACTAAAACGGGTGGCAGCAGTGATTAGAACTGCTTGCTTAGGGCTCTTTTTGCATCTTATTGTTCACCGTGTTCCTAAGACTGAAATAGAATGGAAACTGGATATATATGATAGTAATAACACCCTTCTTCAGTCTCGAGGACTGGTGAATATAATCCTGACTTTAGTCACCACAATGGAGATTCAAGGCCTCTGATCCAATTCCCAGACTAGAGCCAGTTCACACTCCTAGAGCCCTTTGAACGGCCATATCCCCCTGAGGATGCACCCTCTGACATTGCTGCAAATACGTATTATTCATTTTCTTTGTAGCCTTCCCTAAGGAACTGCATCCATTTTCCAGGGTAATCTCTACCTCTGAACTGACACTTAACCCTGGACAGCAAACACAGTTAAGCATGGAAGCTCATGAAAATCAAGAAAAAAATGGAATTTGGGCCTGAATTCATTTCACAGTGAGCCCAGTGATTCCCAAACACAGTCTGGTTAATTTCCCCATTTCCAAATGCATTATCTACACAGACACACATGGCAACATACTGCACATTGTTATTTCAGTCCATTCCCTTAGTAAGCCAGGATACTGTCAATGGTGAGTAAGCTCCAGAACAAGAGAAAGCCCTGAAGTCAGTCCAGGATAAGGTGCAAACAATTCTACCACTAAAACCTTATGACCCAGTAGATACAATATACACAGAGCGTCGGGTTTTTTTTCACAGAGAATGAGATTTATAACATGTTTATAATATATATTTGTAGCAATGTCACAAGGTCTGTCCTGAAGAGGACATGGCCACCCTACATCCAAGGGCTCTAATCAGAGAATCAGGTGAGAAGCTATAATGATGTTTTGTTATTAAGAATCAAGTCAGGATTCTGTCGGCCCCAATAGGATCACAGGGCAAAGATCTCAGATTTCCGTAAAAAACCATACTTTTTCTAGATAAGCATTCGCCCCTGAACTGCCTTTTGAGTCCCAGTGAAGGCAGCCCACCTGACGTGTCCTAGGATGATGTTTCATGGTCTGGTTGTACCCCCACAAGCCAAGGTGCAGCCTTGTCTACCACTCCAGTTCCAAGTCCAGTTACAGGAGCCTTCTAAAGGACCTGCTTGCTTCCAGACTCGTCATTTTCCACATTTCCACCAGACACTTTGAGATGCACATCTGATCGTACCATTCACCTCCTTAAAAGCTTTGCTGGCTCCGTATCAGCCTAACAACAAGCTTGGAGTCGTGTTAAGACCCTGCACAATCCAATCCCCTATGACCTTCCCACTTCATTTCTCCCTTGGACTCTCTGCGCACAATTTGGCTTCCTTTCAGTTCCCTAAATTATTCATTTATCAAGTCCTTCAGTCTTGTTTTTCCTTGGCCTTAAATTCTCTTACCTAGTTTTACCTAGTTGACCCATATTCACCTTAGAGATCCCAGCTCAAACATCATTCCTCAAAAAAATACTTAAACTTCCAGAATAGTAAAACTTACCCCCCTTTATTGTATGCTCTCATAAGCCCATGTGTCTTTTCCTGATTGCATTTATTTTTGTTTGTAATAATGTGTTTGTTTGTGAGACTCTGAAACCTCCCTGGTGTGCAGGCTGTTCACTACACAATGACACCCAATCAAGGGGAAGAATGAGGGATAAAATGTAGCCCACAGCCCACTTGCAAGGTCACACATCCTGCTATAGTCCTCCATACGTCCACATGAAGCAATTTTCTTTCACTAATTGCAAAAATACACTATCTACTCACCAGGAGACGTGCATATGCGCTGCACCTACCCAGAAGAGGCTCCTTTAACTTATTCACGCAAAGACAGCCAATGGATTAGCTACAGCTCTATACTCCTGCCTCCTTGCCAAGCTCTATGAGAGTGAGCCAGCACCATGACTGTTCTGGTCATGCTTCCCACTCCGATACCTAGCACAGCGCCTGGAACAGAAGTAGATGTTCATTAATATTTATTACTACAGCAAATGAAGGGATGATCCTCCGATGTAGGATCACAGATGTGTATTTTATTTCACGTGTTTCTTTGGGGTTCATTGGGTTTTCTTAACAAAACATATTTCAGTGTCTATCGTACAAGCTGCCTTTGTGAGTCAAGTAGCCAAAGGCAGAGTTTTGTTCTACTAATTGCCCAACTTCCTCCTCAGGCTCCTTTCTCTGCTGCCCCCTGGGCCCTGGAATGGGTCTCAAAGGGAAGTCTCTAGAGTCCTGGCTTAGCAGATCTAGTTCTTTTCTGGGAATAGACAGAGTTCCTGGATTTGGGGTTTCAAGAGACTTCAACCCTGCAGGAAGATCCTCTCAGGCCCAGGAGTCAATGATCTGGGCCTCGAGTCATCGCCATACCCTGAGCTATCATCTCATTCAGGAAATAACGAACTTATAGGCTGAGTTCTCAGTTTCTCTCAGATCAGCCTCTTGAAGAGAGTCCTATCTTTTTTTTTTTTTAAGTTCAGGTGTACCAGCCATTTAGAGAATTTCTCTCATCTCCTTTGCCACCTTTGCAAAATGTAAGTGATTTGTTAGTAGAAAAAAGAAAGAGAGGGGAGCTGATTTTTAATTTTCAGAGTTTCTTCCTTTTATCATCTGGTTTTCTGATGATTTTCTTGAACATTAATACTTCATACTGTCCCTGTGTTTGCATAATGGCTGCTTGAGACCAGTACCTATAAAGTAAAATAGTATGTCTATAAGTATGTATATAGTAATAAAAGAATCTGTATAAAATCATGGAGGAGAGAGAGTAAATAAGACAGCCTTTAAAATCCCAAAGTTGTCATCTACCACTGATGTGCCTGGTGTCCTCTGAGGGAATAAGGCTGAGAGTCAGGTAGTTTTCATACAGCTGCTGCCTCCTTCCCCTCTAGCCTGAGCCTCATGCCTCAATATTCACTGAGCAGGGCTCTGATTCAGTGCCCGTATATGGGACTTAAGAGTCAGATGTACCTGTGCTTCACCTCTGGTGGTGCCAATCACTAAACAGGCAAGTCCGACAAGTAGCTTACCCTCCTAAGCCTCCAACTGTACATCCGTAAAACAGGCATATTTTATTTCCTTGTAGAGTAATGACTAAATGTTAAACTATGTAGTCTGTCCTCATAGGGTAGCATATAGTATATTTCAACCAAATGTTAGTTCCTACTTTCTGGTTTCTAATTACCTCCGTCAGAGTGTAAGGGCAGCTTTTGGGTTCCATCAGTTTTTGAGGTCTACATGCTTTGACTCTGCTTACTTACTAGGCTCCAACCTGAGCCAGGTTCTCTGCCCTGTTGGTACTTCCAGCAAAACATGCTTTGAAAATCTGTGTGTGTGTGTGTGTGTGTGTGTGTGCGTGTGTGTGTGCGTGTGTGTGTGTACATGCATGCATGTGACTGGCTGTGAATTGGGCTGGAGCTGGAGATTCTAGAGAGATAGATGCTATCTATCTATTCTTGCAGCAGAAGAAAAGAAATAAGGGGAATGCCATTTTCCTCTGGGCCTTGCCCTCCCACCAGATGTTGGTATGTTGGTAGCTACATTAAGAACTAAAAGGAAATAGGATAATTCTTATCAAGTCTGGGTCCCTGCCTCTTCACAGAGATATCAAAAACAACTCAGAACAAGATACATTGATTTCATCTCTTCTTTAAAGCCCTCTTAGAGAAGGCTTATCCACTTGTGTGTGGTACATGGGTCATTATCTCAGCTGGGGCAAAAAGAATGTCCTCCTCCAGTACTGAGATCTTTCACGAGCAAAGGACTCAATGTATAGGGTAAAGAGAGCTGGGTTCCCACGTTATCTCTGCCATGAACTAAATGTGTGATATTAGGCAACTCTTTTATCCTTTATGGAATGGTTTCTTCCCATTTCTATCACATGGTTACTTTTGAGAAGTGAATGTATTGCTTCTTTGAAGAATAAAAAACTGTACAGCACAAAAATTATATACATTTCATCTTTTTAGACAAAAGTGCTGGTCACCAAAAGTCAAGGATTAATAAACGAATCCAAGATTAATTGTCCATCCCCCTTCCTAATGATAATGGTTCGCCAATATGTAGCTCATCCACCCATGTTTTCCGGTATTGTTCCTTCATGTCTTTTATTTTTTTCTGACAGTCTCTCAACTTCTGCAACTTAATGAACTTTATAGACTTCATCCATTTCTATCTACCTGTATGCCATTTTCTGTCTGTTGCTTGCATGCTTCATATGCTCCATCTGCTTGAAAGGTCCCAATAAAAGAGACTGTGTTCTCCACCTCTCACTTCCTAGAGCCCTGGAGTCTAGATTTTCACTTCAATACGTTGTCCTGATTTCCATGTGCCCGAGGCACACTGCTACATGCATCTGGCAGAGGTGTGGGTCTCCTCCTTTAGACTGGAAGTACCTCAAGATTACTCACATATTAGTTTGTTTAACACATAGTTACCAAAAGCTTAACATATGGCAAAAATTGAGCTAAGTTCTGGGTATGTGGAAATGACTAAGTATGATCTCTGTCATCAAAAAGCTTACAATCTAGTTGAAAAGTCAGATAATAAATCATTTCAATTGAATGTGACACGTGCTGTCATGCAAGAATGAATGAAATGCAGAGACAACTAAGATGAGAGAGATACTCAGATGGAAAGATGGTAAGAACGACCTCAAGGGAGGCTTTAAAAACTGAACTTTTCCTCCTCCCCACTGCAAATCCTTACTCACCACAGACACTTCGGAAAATTCAGGAGACAGGAAAAATTTACCCATAATTACGCCATGCAGAATCAAGAACTACTAACATTTTTATGATTTCCATTCATCTTGTTTCCTATGCACATTTCATATTATTGGGGCAATTGGTATATATTATATCCTGCTTTGTAACTTATTTTTCACTGAGTTACAAAATTTCATAGACATCAATTAAAAGCTGCATAATATATATTTTAAAAATAATATTGTATTTGTTTACAAATTTCATGTATATTAATTTATATATCTGTAGTTTTTTTTTCTGTACATACATATTCACCTATACATGGGTATATATCTTTGTTTTCTTCACAATATTGGGGTAATTTGACCTTTATTGTTCTGTAATGTTTCTTCCATTTACTATCATAGACACTTTTTGTGTATATTAAAATTTTATTGTAAAATATGGTATGCATTAAAAAGAGTGTCCAAAACAAATATACATTTTAAGAAAAATAGCACAACAAACACCTAGGTATCCTCTGACCAGGCTAAGAAATAGAACATCACTACAGACCTAGAAGCCTCAGATATGCCCTTTTCAAATACTTCAAATATATGCCAAATAGTCACTGTCATGCATTTTAGGTTAAAGCATTTCCATATTTTTAAAGAAACAGATTATCCCTAAACAATGTATCATTTAATCTTGCCCTCTTTTGAATATTAAATAAATATTAAATAACACATACAAACATATATAGATATATATTTGATTGCTCTGGCGCTTACTATTATTCAACATTATGGTTTTGAGATTCTTCCACGTTGATCTGTGAAAATGTTAGTCCCTTTAATGATTTTCATCAGGGGTCAGTCCACTTTCTCTCTAAAGGCTCAGTTAGTAAACATTAGCAGCTCTCTGTTGCAACCACTCAACTCTACTGTTAGAGTGCAAATGCAATTTTACCAATAGATACACCAATGGGTGTGACGTGTTCCAGTAAAGCTTTATTCACAAAAACAGCTGACCCGTGGGCTGTAGTTTACTGCACACCTACTTTATAATCAATTCATTTGAGGCTAATACTTGATTGTGAGAGGAACAGTTGATTTATTTTCGTTTTTTTTCTATTATAAACAAAACTGCCATAAACATCTTTTGTGTCTCTTTAGTTCTTCTGGATTAAATATTTAATGGTGGAATTGCTGGCTTACAGGACACATTCATGTTCAACTTTAGCAGGTAATGTCAAACTGTTCTCCAAAATGATTATATCAACTTACTCTCCCTCCTGTAGGGAACCGCAACTTCCATTGCTCTATATTTGTGTTAGTTTTGATTTCTTGCAGTCTGATGTGTGTGAAATGCTCTATGGTCTTAGGTTGCAGTCTCTGGTTTTATTTTCACTGGCTACTAAAGATGTTAAGAATCTCTTCATTTGACAATCGTGCTTCCCCTTACCTGAAATTCCTATTGTTTTTTTTAACCTGTCAGTATATTAAGCTGATTTTTAAAAATTTTTAGCAACTCCAGATACTCTCGATACTAGTATTTTATGTTATTTTTGTTGTAAAGATTTTTGGTTTTTTTGTAATTTTTTTTTGAAAAATAATTTTACATAATAGAACGTATCTTTATTTTCTTTTATATTTTCTATCTTTTACTACCCCACGGTCTTAAATAATTCTTAAACATTATCTTCTAAACATTTCAAAGGGTGTTTCTCCCTGATGTTTTTGATACATTTGAAACTGGCTACTTACTAATCTCATATGGATAACTAAATTCCAGGACCATTATTTGACTACTCTGTGCTTTCCATCAATCTGCAATGCCAGCTCTGTTGTAAAGGGTTTCCATATTTCAGAACTCCCATTTTCTCCCATTGGCATGATTATTCATCTCTGCACCAAACCACAGCCTTATAAGTAACAATATTTGAAGGGCAAATCCTCCCTTGTTTTTCTTCTTCAAGGGTGTTTTGGCTTCTCTTGAATCTTGGAACTTCCATATAAATTTTAGTATCAGCTGCCAGTCCAATAGCCAACCAGTCCAAAACCCATTTGAGAGTCTGACTGAATTGCACTGAGTTCGTCAAAGATTTATGAAATCATATTTTTTTTATTAATTGGGATCTTCATAATCCTAGCTCCTCTAATTTGTAAGCGCAGTATATTGGCCCATTTATTTCAATCTTCCTTAGTGTTATTCACTAAGGTTTTGTAATTTTCTGGATAAAGGTCTTTATTCCTAGGTACTTTATATTTCTAAGCTATTATAAAAGACAGCCTCCTTAAATTCAATTTGCTATCCGTTTGTTGAAGTAAAGACATTTGATGGATTTTTATGTATAAATTTTGTAGCAGAAAGCTTGTTAAACTCTCTTATCAGTACTTTCTTCTGGATTCATGCACAATCACACCATCTGTAAAGAATGTCTTCTTTCTCAATCCTTGTATCTTTAATTTCTTTTTCTTGCCTTCCTGGGCTGGCTAGAATATTCAATGCAATGTTGAAGATAAGTGGATAGAACAGACCACCCTTATCCTGTCCCTAATCTTAAAGCGAATCCTTCAGTATCTCACCCCTGAGTATGAGTTGGCTGTGGAACTGCTGTACACATGCTTTATCAGCTTAAAGAAAGTCTTTTATTTGCAGTTTACTAAGAGTTCTTCTCATAAAGTAGACATTAAATTTTAAATACTTTTTGGGCAGCTATTGAAATAACCATAGGACTTTCTTCCTTTAAACAGTGTAGTTGAGGAAATATTTAATTGGACTATTTTAATGTTAAACTTTGCATTCGGAAATAAAACCAGCTTGTTCAGGTACCCAAGCTGGTTTTATTTGGTTTGATGACATTTTGCTTAAGAATTTTACATCTACATCTGTGAGTGAGATTGGCCTGTTAAATTGGGTGTCAAGATAATATTCCACCTTTGTAAAATGGAGTGAGGAGTATTTCCTTTTTCTATTACCTAAAATAGTTTGAATAATACTGAAATTAATTTATCCTTGAATGTTTTATAGCACTTATTGGTAAACTTCTCTTGGCCTGGAGATTTATTTGTAGATTTTCCACTATTGTCTTTATTTCTTAAAATAGTTTTCAGGTTTCTACTTTTTGAATCAATATTGGTGTTTTGGTTTTTTTTTCTAGAACTAGATCCATTTCATTAAAGTTTAAAAATGTATTGAGATAAAGCTGTTCATGTTACTTCTCATCTTTCTGTGTCTAAAACTCGTGTAGTTGTCCTTTTATTAATTCATAATAGAGTTTAGTTACGTCTTCACTTGTTTTTCCTGGTCAGTTTCACTAGCAGTTTACCTAAAGTTCATAGATTTTACCTTTGTGGATCTTCTCCATTTTATTTCTTTTAAATATCATTAACATCTGCTTCATTGTTACTGGTTTTTCTTCTACTTTATTTAAGGTGTTTTTACAACTTAGGATGGATGTTCAACTCATTAATTTTCAGGCTCTTTTTTTTTTAATAACAAACATGCATTTTAAACTTTAAACTTCCTTTCTAAATGCATTGCACAGGGTGATATGTGATTCTTCTATTATTAATTCTAAACATTTTCTAATTCCCATTATGAGTTCCTCTTTGAACCATAGGTTAGATTATCAATATTTTTCATTTTTCAAGGTATCTTTATTTGGTGACAATTTCTAACTTAATCACACTGTGGTCTGAGAATGTGGTCTACATGCCAAGAAATTCCAGTTTTAAGAAATTTTTGAGACCAATTTCATGGGCCATGCATAAATGGTCATTTCTTTTTAAATGACCCAAGTGTTCTTGAAAAAAATGCTTTATCTCAAACTTTCAAGTAAGGTTCATCAAATTTTCTGTACCTTTACTTCCAGCTCTAGGACCTAGCGTGCAGGGCCCAGGGAAAGGCAGTTGATTCAGAAGCGCTGACCTGGGTCTTGGCAATACTGAATCTTTGCCTTGCTGAGCCTTTGTGCTCAGGGTGGGGTGGTCTCTGGTGCCAGGGGACGGTGGGGACCTTCTCTTTATCTTTCAGATCTGAGACCCCCAATGAAGACAGCCAACCACACAGAGGTAAGAGAGTTTGTTTTCCAAGCTTTCTCCAACTTCCAAGAACATCAGCTTGCACTCTTTGTAGTGTTTCTTACCCTGTACACCCTAACTCTGGCTGGCAATGTCATCATTGTGACTGTTATCTATATTGACCACCACCTCCACACCCCAATGTACTTCTTTCTAAGCGTTCTCTCCACTTCAGAGACTTTCTACTCCCTGGTCATTATCCCACGCATGCTTTCCAGTCTTGCAGGCCTGAGCCAGTCCATCTCCGTGGAGGGCTGTGGGACTCAGCTCTTTTTCTTCCTTGGCTTTGCCATCACCAACTGCTTCCTGCTAGCAGTAATGGGGTATGACCGCTACGTAGCCATCTGCAACCCACTTCGGTACTCGGTCATTATGAGTTGGAGGGTCTGTACCATTCTGGCCTTCTCAGTCTGTACCATAGGGTTCTCACTCTCACTGGTTCAGGCCCTGGCCATCTTCAGACTGCCCTTTTGCAAATCACTTATTAAGCATTTCTTCTGTGATGTTCAACCTGTGCTGGACCTGGCCTGCGCTACCTCAGTCATCAATGATATTTTGACCTTAATTATCAGCCTGTTGGCCATCACAGCCCCTGCCACCTTCCTCTTCACCTCCTACGTGCTCATCATCTCCACCATCCTCAAGATCCCCTCGGCTGAGGGCCGGAAGAAGGCCTTTGCCACCTGCGCCTCCCACCTCACTGTGGTCACTGTCCACTACGGCTGCGCCTCCTTTGCCTACCTCAGGCCCAGGTCAGAGAACTCCAGGGATCAGGATCAGCTGGTCTCAGTGACCTACACGGTCATCACCCCCCTGCTGAACCCCGTGGTGTACACCCCGAGGAACAAGGAGGTCCAGTATGCTCTGCGAAGAGTGGTAGGTGGGAAATCCCTTCCCTAAGATGGAATCTCTACCCATGTTGGCAAGGATGTCTTTCAGATGGAAGGAAGCATATAGGTAAAATTACAGAGCCAGGGCTTCAAGTGCCTGGTGAAGTCTCATACATCACCGCCAGGTCCTGGGCAAAAATGGAGCTGAGGCCAGCCTCTAATAATTGATTCTCACTCCCTCGACCTCTGTTAACATAATAGAAACAGAAGTCACTCTTCATACCTGTAAACAGACACCCATTAGCCCTATTCCAGGAGATAATTATGAGATCAGAGTGTGATCTAGTGTTCCTCTCAAGCTTACAGTGACCAGTCCACTTTGCTGAAGTATAAACCACATTAAAATCACCACTCAACTGAATCTTCTTTTAATCCACGTGAACAGAGCACACATGACTTGGTCTGATCCTTTGCTGCTTCTGGATGAAGATAAAAAGTCCTTGCAGGGCTGAAAGAAATGTCTCCCTCATGGGCAGGACGAACAGGCTCAGAGGAACAGATGGACAGAGCTCAGGGCAGAATGCTGAATGAACGCTATGAAATATTTAAGTCTTATTTAGGTCTTGATTTCTTTCATCATTTTGTAATTTTCAGCATACAAGTCTCACATGTTTTAAGTGTATACCTAAGTATTTTATTTTCTTTGGAGAAACTATAAATGATATTGTGCTCCTGGTTTTGGTTTCCTCATGTTCAGTGTTAGGACAAAGAAATGTGATTGATTTTCACGTGCTGATACTGTATGTTGTGACCTCACCAGTTCTAGGATTTGTTTTTGTAGATACTTGGATCTTTCTACATAGACAATTATGTCATTCGCATAAATAGGAACAGTTTTCTTTCTTACTTTCTGAAATGACTTTTATTTCATTATCTTGTCTTATTGGAGTGACTAGAACGTCCATTACCATGTTAACTAAGAGTGGTGAGAGCAGACGTCCTTGCCTTGTTCCTGATCTTAGTGGTGAAGCATTCAGCCTTTCACCATTAAGTATGATGCTATGTACAGGTCTTTTGGATATGATTTTTATTTGAATATGGTCTTTATCAAATTTATCACATTCCCCTCTATTCTTAACTTGCTAAGAATGTTTGTCATGCATGGATGCTGGATTTTGTCAAGTGTTTCTATGTCAGTTAATAGAATTACATGATCTTTCTTCTTTAGCCTATGAAGATGATGGATACCATTGCTTTATTTGTGACTATTGATCCAGGATTGCATTCCTGGAATAAATCCAATTTGGTTGTGAAGTGTGATCCTTTTCATACATTGTTGGATTTGGTTTGCTATTATTTTGTTAAGGAATTTTGTATCTAAGTTCATGAGGGATATTGATCTGCATTTTTATTTGTATAGTCTTTGTATGGTTTTGGTAACAGGATAATACAGGCCTCATAAATTATCAACTCAGAATGATTTGATAATTAGCAGTTCTCTTTTGTTTCCTGGAAGACATTATGCAAACCTGATGTTAATTTTTCTTTTAATACTTGGTAGAATTCTCCAGTGAAACAATCTGGGCCTGGAGATTCCTCTGTCAGGAGTTTTTAAATTATTAATACAATTTCTTAATAGTTATAGAAGTACTAAGATTGTTGTCTATCTAATAGTTATAGGATTACTCAGATTACCTGGTTGAGTTTTGGTACTTCGAGTTCTTTGAAGACTTGATCCATTTATTTCAAGTTGTTGAATTTATAAACATACAGTTGCTCAAATATTTCCTTATTATCCTTTTAATAGCTGCAGAATCTGTAATGATAGCCCCTATTTCATTCCTGATATTGGTGATTTACATCTTTTAAAACTTTTGTTAGTTTAGATATTTCTCAATTTTACTGATTTTTTTTCAAAGGACTGTTTTGTTGCATTGATTTTCTCTATTATTTTCCTATTTTTGATTTCATTGACTTCTGCTCTTATCTTTGTTATTTCTTTCTGCTTTTTTTGGCTTTATTTTGCTCTTCTTTCCTAGTTTCTCAATGTAGGAACTAAGATTATTGATTTGTTTCCTCCTTTCTGATGTAAGCATTTAGTGCCATAAATCCTCCTTGTCAGCACTGTTTTAGCTGCATTCACATATATTATATATTCATTTTCATTCTTTTCTATGTATTCACTTTATTTGAAAATTTGTCTTTGACCCATGGGTTTGTTAGGAGCTCACAGCTTTTCACATTTTTAGAGTTTTCCTGTTGTCCTTCTGCTACTGATTTTTAGTTTGCATACCTGATATTTTGTCTGTTAGGAGACTGGATTCTATTTAAATCTTTTATTTTAGCAGGCAGTGCCCAGTGTAAAGTTAGCATACAGGACCTAGGCCACTCTGTGGGCTGTGTTTCCAGTGACTGCTTAATTTTCAGGGCATTTTCTGTTGTTATTTGAGGGTGCTGAGCTCATCTGATGCTGTTGGGGCTACCACTAGTCTCTGCTGGTGCTGCTGAGGGGGCATAAAGGGTCTGTCCATGCAGGGCCTGATGCAGAGAAGGGTCTCAGGCTGTGGGACAGCAGCTTCCCTGGCCAGGTTCTAGTTAGGGTCATATACTCCCTGTGGGTGGGGCTAGAATGCTTTTCTGACCAGTACTACTCCCCCCACCCACTGTGTCTCTGGGTGGTGGAGAGGGAAAGGGGATTATCAATTCCACAGAGTCAAAGAGGCTTCCAGAACCTGGGTTTATTGTTGAGATCTGTACAGGTGTTTCTGTCCGAGGTAAATCTCTGGCCTGCAGGGACAAATTGACTTCCTGGGCCAGGCTGCTTGATGTATCTTCCCTGATGCCCCTATGGGTATCTCTCAAAGGCAGGGTGGTTACAGGCCCTGCAGGGAGGGAAAGCACTTTCCCTGACCATGTTAGCAAGGCCCCCTGATCAAGTCTCCTTGCTGGTGGTGCTGGGCTCATCTGGTGTTGTGGGTAGGACTTCTGTTTATTCCAGGATAGGAATTAGCCTACCTGGGCTGTCTTCTGTTGCTAGGCTGGGGGTCTGGGTGCCCTTATGGTGAGATGGCAAAAGTTAAGATTTCCTGCCACTGTGCTGTTCCTCCAGTTCTGGAGCCTAAAACAGTTTTGCCTTCCACTTGCCAGTTCTCAGAGTCCTCCTTTGTTTGCTTCTTGGGTTATTTCCAGGGGTTATAGTTGTACTTAAGGGGGAGAAGTTTATATCATGATTCATTTTTCTGTAATTTTGCACAATTCTTCATTCTTTGACATTGCTTATAATTTTACAATTGAAAATGTCTTTTTTCATTATATTTTTAATTGGCTCTTATTTCATTGTAGCTAGGATAATGATAAATTTGAACCCAGATCTGTTATGGAATCATTTTAATGCTGTAATGATTTTTAAGTAGATTCTTACAGTTTTTCCAGGTATATTATACCACCTGGAAATGATTATAAGTCTACCTTTTCTTTTTCAGTTTTTATCCCTTTTAATTCTTTCTCTTAATTTAATTGTGTTGGTTAGTATATGCAGAAAAAGGTAAGCAGTAAAAGGTATAGTAATCATTTTGTGTTGGTATTTTATTGAATGGGAGTATTTCTCATTTCCCCCTTTAAAGCATGATGACAGATTTTTAGGTGAGATACACACATTTTTATAATGTTAAGGAGTTATGCATCTTGGGTATTTAAAATGAAGAATGGATGTTACATTTTACCACATATCCTTTTCAGCATATGGAGAGAAAGGCATATACTTTTCCTCGTTTTATCTATTTACATGGTGAAATTCATTAACAGATTAAGAAAATTCAGAGCCTTCTTTGTATAACTGGAATAACAGCTGACATATTATGAACACTTACTTAATACATTTTTCTAAGAATATATGTTAATTAACTCATTTTGTTAGGGGAGCATTGTTTATTTTCCTCACTTCTTGTCCCCGAGGCAGCAAAGAACTGAAGGGCAGAGACAGAGCAGTGAAGCAGAGTAACAGTCTTATTTAAAGTTACATAATTAAAGAGAGAAAGTACAGGCGACTCCAGGGAGGACATGTAGGGGTTGGTGGGGGGAGTTGGTTCGGAGATGCCAGGAAGTCAGAGTACAAAGTGAAGAAGGAATTTATTAAAGCGAAAGTGTCAGGGAATGACAAATCAGAATAATAAAGGAAGTTCATTGAACTGCTGCTCAGCATGGGGCACATCCCCTGCTAACTGCGTAAGCCAGTGTCACCTGACGTCCAGCGTCTGCTTGGATCTGCACAGCATGAGAACAGAGTCCCCACCACCCCAGGATTAGGGGAAGCCACGGAGCACTGGATCGAGTGAGATTAGGTTCTGTGAACTTCCTAGAGACAAAGAAAGGAGACTGAGGCAGGCTACTAAAGAGCATGACCATAAACTGCAGTTCCATCCAGGGCACCCAGGCAATGGGTAATTTGCAAGCCCAGATCTGAGCTCTCAGCAGCCTCTCCTTACTTATCTGAAATAGGATAATAGGACACAGGGAGTGCCGGTCTGAGCTTAAATCTGCAGAATTAGAATGACAAAGAAAAGTAACAAAGAATTTAGCACTGGAAAAGCACAGAGATAAACATTGCTAAATTGAGCAGTGAGAAGTTTATTTATAGCAAAAAGGTGCACACTTGGAGGAAGGGGAGTGTGGGCTACTTCAGAGAAGAGATGCTGAAAGACTGGGAAAAGGCTACACACTTAGAAAGTGCGGGTGACCTCAGAAAGAGGTATGCACTGAAAGATTGGGAAAGAGTTTAATTAAAGTTACACACTTAGAAGGTGTGGGCAACCTCAGAGAGAGGAGCACCTAAGGGTTTAGGTTCTGGGGTTTTATAGGAGCAAAACTTAAAGGGGAGTGTGGACTTGTTAAGTGGTCCCAGAATGTTCATCTTTGATAAGACATCAAGTTTCTTCTTTTAACTTAACACAAGAAACTTACTGCTCTGATTTCTTCCCAGGATAGCAGTTTCTGTCAGGAAGCATATCAATCAAGACTGTCTGCCCTTCCTCCAAAGTGGGCGATGTTATCATCTGTTTGATTAAAATTCAATCTTAGCTTTAAGATAGAATGCTTCTTGAATAAGCTGGGCTTTTTAGCAGGTGCTAATTGATACAATGAAAACATAGGTTATGCTGAGATACTTTTCTTTATCTGGGGGAGTATTCAACGGTCCAACTCAAGTTGCTCCCGGCCTTCTGAGCTTTCTATTTTTAATTGGTTAACTCTTTCTGAGTTCCTTCTAGTGGGTTTTACTGGCCTTATTCTCCTTCCACGCTGCTCATATCTATTTTCCTAATAATTTCATATTAAAAATCTTATGATTTAGATACTACTGTCTCCACTTTATAGGTATGAATACTGTTGTTATGTACAGTTTACAGAAAGGGATAGTGAAGCACCTAGAAGTTAAATAGCAGGCCTAAGACCATATAGTTCAAGAGTTCTGGATTCAAGATTTTTCTTCTTGGTTACATGCAATACTACATTACATTTTGTCATGGTGTACTATTTTTTTTTTTAGTCTACTTCTAGCTTCTCTTTACTTTAATGAAATTTATTGGCATTTTGTATGTGTATGTGTACACATATATGTGTGTGCATTAATCAGATTTTTTTCAATGCTGTACATTTCATAAAATAATTTTAAGGCTTTACTTTTATCCTAGGATTGGTACCTTTAAAATACCATTGGAATTATTTATTACTTAAAGATTTGCTAGAATTACCCTCTGATTTTGTATATCACTTTATAGCCTGGAATTATCTGAAGCTGAGACTTTTATTGTGGAGGGGTAGCTCCTTGATAACTTTCTCTATGACTTCTTCTAAAGAAAAGGTCACTTTAGATTGGTTCTTGTTGCTTTATGATGATTATTCAGGGGAAATTCTGAATTTGTAATTCCAGCTGTGATATTTTCTTGATCCAGCCTTGTCTTAACTAGCTATATGCTTCTGACATTTCCATCTAGATGTCTAGGATCATCTCAAATAAAACACATGAAAAAAAAATCAGTACACATTGCCCCAACTGGTCCCTGGCACCTTCTCCACCCAGCTGTTCACTGTGAAAGCCAGTGAATCTGTCAAATCCTCTCTTTTCTTCACAACACCCCCCCACCACCACTGACTCTGTCAGCACATTTTAATGTAAAATTGGGTAAAAGACATATATACTACTAGGACCACAGAGTATAGCAAACTAAGGTTATATGGAGAAACCCTTCAAGTAGAGATGTGGTAAATTGCATACAATGTCCCAAACTCTCACTGATCTGTAGCTTGGGCTGTGTATAAGTAAATGGGCAATACCTTAGGAGTGGTGTATTTATAAAAGAGGAACAGGGACTATCTATGTGATCATGCAATAGGAGCTTCCTAGTTGAAGGAGCCTTGTTGTTTTTTTTAAAAAAGAGGACATCAAAAGCTCAGCAGCTGGTGTCAGCCTGTTCCTCCCCTGGAGCACCTTGGATCTGCTGTTCAGTTGCCTGCCAAACTACTGAAAGGGGAGAGAAAATGAATATAGGAGGCCATCTAGACTGGTGTCTCCTGACAAGGTTTGTCAGCTCTACCTGCAAAAAAGAATGTGAATTTATCCATTTCCTTCCATCCCAACGGAAACTACTTTTATCCAGAAACAATCTTCTCCTTCTACTCTCCTTTTTGAATCCTGTTCTTTTCCAATTCTTTACATAACAGCAAAGTTGCATTTGAAAAGTGAAAATCAGATCACCCTCTTCCCCTAATTAAAATTATCCAGTGGATTCCCATTGCACTTGGGAGAAAATCCACTTTCCTCATGATGGCCTATAAGGCCTGTGCATGCCACTGCATGCCACCAAGAATGACCTCATCTCTCACGGCTAAGCCCTGACCCACTTCCAGGGACTACTCACTTAAATCCCTGCTTTACAAGCAGCAGAAGGTTCTATTGGTGATACGTGTTTGCAGAAAAACAAAGCAAAGGACAAAAGGACGGCCTTCCCTGGCAGCGGGCACAGCAGCCCCTTTAGGTGGGGTGGCCAAGGAAGGCTTTTCTGAGAAGGTCATGTCGGAGCAGGAAAGTGGAGGGAGCGAAGGTGTGAGTGAGCCACATGAAAACCTGGGGGAAGACTGCCCCTGGCTGGGGTGAGAGCAAGGGAAAGGCCCTGAGGGGGTTCACCGGAGCAGGTGTGAGGCACAACAAACGAGCCAGTGTGGCTGGACATAATAACCAAGGCAGTGAGGGGAAGATTCCAACTGTGCTCTTATAAGCTAAGGTAAGGCTCTTGAATTTTATTCAAAGAGGGATGGAAAGTCATTGTAGGGGTATTTGAGCAAGGGAATTACTTGACTTGATTTGTACATCGAAATCTTCACTCTGTTGCTACTGTATGGAAAATCAACCCCTAGAGCCAAAGGGCAGGTAGGGAGAGAGCAGTCAAGACCTTGTTGCCGGGGTCCACTCCCCATCAGAGGCAATGGTAGCTTAGAACAAGGTACACCTTTGAGTGAGAAGTTGACCAGTTCAGCTGAGGACATGTTCTATATGACATACCAAGTAGAGATCAAAGTAGAGACAATGGCTGATTGGTGGACATACAACTTTAGAGTTTGGGAAGAAGTGTGTATTGGAGATTTAACTTTGGAAACTGTTTAAAGCCAAAAGAGGAAGAGATCACTAGGTTTTCAGTGGAAATACAGAAGTGGTCTGTGGCTGAAATTTGAGGTATGCCAGCATCAAGAAATTGAAGAGAAGAGTTAAGAAAAAACAGGGGATGAAAATTATAAAAATTACAAAAAAAGTTTGTCCTAGGAGCCACATGAAAAAGGTTACTGAGAAAGAAACTGTTCATTTTGTCAAATACTGCTGACATGCCAAGCATGATGAGTTAGAATTGACCATTAGATCAGGCAATATGGGGTGTTTAGTCTTATTGAAAAAAAAATCTGTATTGGCAGAGTGATGGTGATAAAAGCTTATTTAGTGTCAATCCAAGAGAAAAAGTGAAGACAATTTAATTCCTTCAAAGAGGTTTGATGTAAAAGGCAGCAAATAAAGGGACCTGTAACCGGAGAAGGAGGTGAGATCAAAGATGATTTTAACTTTTATTCTTTTAGCATGACGGAAATTAGAACAAGTAAGTCTCTAAATGAAAGTGATCTAACACAAATTTGATGATTCAAAGGAGACAGGGGAGCACTGCTGACACAGGGTCCTTGAGTAAGTGTCCAGAGGGGTGAGGCCGCAGGGTCCTGGTGGGCAGGCAGCTTGGTCCAAGGGCATGCAGCTCCCCCTCATGAGGGTACACAGGCTGAGAACTAGAGCAGATGTACGTGGATGGGTAAATGTGGTGGTGGGAATATGTCCTTAATCTCTTCTAATTGCTTTCAATGCTTTTTTTATTTACTATTATTAATGTACAATTATATGAGCAATGTTATGGTTACTAGACTCCCCCTATTATCAAGTCCCCACCACATACCCCATTACAGTCACTGTCCATCAACATAGTAAGATGCTATAGAATCACTACTTGTCTTCTCTGTGTTATACTGCATTCCCTGTATCCCCCCACCCCCCACCCCTGCTACATTATGTATGCTAATTGTAATGCCCCTTTTTCCCCCTTATCCCTCCCTTCCCACCCATCTTCCCCAGTCCCTTTCCCTTTGTAACTGTTAGTCCATTCTTGGGTTCTGTGAGTCTGCTGCTGTTGTGTCCCTTCAGTTTGTCCTTTGTTCTTATACTCCACAGATGAGTGAAATCATCTGATACTTGTCTTTCTCTGCCTGGCTGCTTTCAATTCTTAACAAAAGAGAAAACAAATTCATCTGCTACAAATATGGATTAAGGAAGAACCTTTGGAAATTGGAGGGTAGAAGACAATGTGTGGAAAGATGCAAAAGAGGGACAGAGAGAAAATGGTAGGTAGGAAATACAGCAGGGCTGCCCAGCAACTGCAAGACCCCACTTAATGTCAAGTGTCATGAATTTTAGGTAAGGCCATAAAGGGATTGTGGTCACCAGTTCCAATCTGTGTGGGGGTGTTTTCCCCCTATAGGACCAAACAATTCTCTGACACCAGCTGGGTGTCCTACAATTCAACTTAGTTCTGACAGCATTTACCCAGAGATTAGCATCAGATCCCACAGGTGAAGGGCTTTGTCCTACAAGACTACCTTCCAACAATCTCAGGTGCCTGTTGCAAACCCAGGTTGTCACCTATACTTCTGACTGACAGGCTATATAAATCAGAGGTTCCCACGACCCCCTCCTTGGGTTCCATTAATTTGCTATAATGGTTCAAGAACTCAGGAAACCCATTTACTCACTAAATTACAAATTTATTATGATGCCTATTAAAGGATGCAAATCAATAGCTAGATGAAGAGACACATAGGTCAAGATTCCAAACAAAGGAGCTTCTGTCATGAGTCGGGGGCTCAGCATGACAGCATGCAGACTGTGTTCTGGTTCTCCAACCTGGAAGCTATCAGAACCCCATTCTGATGGGTTTTTATGGAGGCTTCATTACATAGTGATTGTTTCAACCTCTAGCCCTCTTCCCTTCCCTGGAGGTCAGAGGGCTGGGAAAATTCTGAAGCCAAATACAAGAGAACAAATATTATAGCAAAAGATGCTCCCATCACTCTTATCCCTCAGGAAATTCCAAGGGTTTTGGGAGCTGTGAGCCAGGAGGCCTGGAGGAAGACAAATATATATGAGAAATGGATAGTCATCTGAATGACCAAACATACACTTCTTATAAATCACAACACTGCAACCAATTATTGTATCATGTGTTTTTCACCAGTGAAGTTCAGCTTCATCGGTGCTCCACGCAAGAGAAAAATTTGATTTAACCAAGGTTGGTCTTATGCTAGGTAAGACCGTGACACATAAATTAAAAGTAAATACAAGGCAAGAACTAAAATAATAGTCTTGGAGTCTTAACATTTTAGCATGAGATTCTGAAAATGAGAGAAACAAACAGAATGTGGGACTTCATAAATTGAGAAATTATTTGGGTTACTGAGGATACCAGCAAGAATGAGTTGGAATGATAAATGATAAAAAAATAATAGCTCTTTAGAAAATAAAACAGAAGATATCCCATTTCTAAATGAAACAACAGATCAAATACATGAGCCTAGGAAATGTACATTTTCCATATGAAGAATAATTTTAGAACTCTACTGAAACACATAAAAGAAGACAAACATTTCTTTTTAAATTTACTTTGGGTAGAAAGCGTCAATGTTGTAAAAACTAAAGATGTTTATTCTCCTTAAACTTCTATGAACAGAATGAGAAGTTAATAAAAATAGCATTACTTGTTAAATGTGAGAGCAACTAGGAAAATTCCAAAGGAGAATAATTGGGAGGCAGGCACATGTAGCATAGGGCAGCATACTGTAGAAATAACATGAGATGTTTTAATTATTCAATATGTGGTGTTGAGACAGTGGCCTAGTTATTGGGAATAATAACTGTTTGATTTTAGGAAGTATATCTAACTTTGTTTCTGACAACCAGTTAAATGCCAAATGAATCATACATCAAACATATATCAATCATATATCAAAACATAAGAAGTATAGATGAAAACACAAGTACTCTTTAAAAATAATCTTGGACCCTGGAGTTAGGAAGACCCCAATACACATGTAAATATAATACTAATAAAATGTCAAACCTATACACTCAGGAAAAATAATAAAAGAAAAATATTTGTAACATGTATGATAAAAGGCTTATTTTCTTATTAGAGAACTTGCAAGAAAATGACAATATGAGAAATATAAAAGTGAGTGTAGCTCTTGAGTGTTGAGTTCCCAAATATTAATTTCACTGTTAACACTTCACAACTTACCTATTTTAAACAGTGTTTTGCGAATATAAAGCATTACATTAAAAATGATGTAAAACTAAAACATTTTTAAATAAAGATCACAGTATATGGTCACCAAACCCTGCAGGCTAACTGGAACTGATGGCTTCAGAGCCTTCTTGTCAGCTTAACCAGTTTCTTCATTTTGAAATTGCTCAGAATTTGTTTGCCTTTTACGGTTATCATCTAATGTACTAAATGTATACTGCTTTTATTTTCGAGCTCATAATGTCATCTCAAGATGAGCAGATCTAGAATCTCTTTTAGGGGAGTTCACATTTCCCCTTCTTTTTTCCAAGAATCCCTGGAACTTAAGCATTTCAAAAAGAGTCGCCTGGGTCACATAAACACCTAGCTAGGGAGAATGAAGTTTTTGGTTAGTCTAATTTTTATTTTGTTTCCTGTTTCGATTTGAGGACAGCTAACCCAACTGTACTTTAGAAGATACCGGTCATCTGCTAATTTGGGTGGCAGACTGTTTTTTCAAAAAACTGGACATAACAGCTCCCATCCACGTGCTCTTACAGTGCCCCACCTCTGCGCCCCAATAAGAGGTGAAGTCTGAGCCCCCTCCTAGAGTCCGGGTGGGCCTCTGTGGCCGCCTGGGTCAATACAGTGTAGTGGAAATGATGTCGTGTGGCTTCCAAGACTAGGTCACAAGTGATCACACAGCTGGCCAGGCTCTCTGGTGGGTGCTTGCTCATGGAGTCCAGAGCCCCGGGCTGTGAGGAAACCCAGGCCACACGGAGAAACTGTGTGCAGCTGTTTTAGTCCACAGCCAGTATCAACGGGCTGGTATGTGAGTAAGCAAACCCCAGGCACCCCCTGAGACCCCGTGTGAGAACACAGGTGAATGATAAAGGGCTGCCATTGCTTTACGTCATTACGCTCAGGGTAGTTTGTGACATCATAGACCGGAACCTCCAAGTTTCAGCACCAGCTACTATGGATGTGGACAACATGCAGGTGGACAAGCCTACTGAGGCCACGCCAGACTGAGGCAAAGGCACGACGCCCTCCCAGGAGCGCGGCACTTCCCGGAGCTCAGCCCTTTCAGGCATTCACCCAGCCATACCTTGAGAAACCTGCTGACCAGGACAGGGGCTGCCGGGCCACCGACCTCCTAACAGACCCCTAACCACTATCCTCTTCCGTTCTTGATTATTCATAAACCTAGTATTCCGCTAGATTTCCTTTTTCACCCTCATCAACAAAAGGACACCTCCTGTAATGGGAAATAAGGTTGTTACTGCCTCCTCCTCCAGTGTGGCCTCCTAGTTGTAGACAGAGGGCCCCGACTGTCACAGTCCCGTTCTCCCTGCGCTGACTGTGTGTTGACAGACCTACCCTGCTTATCTCTGCTCAGAGGCCTCATATCCACTTCTCATTTGGGGACGGAGCTTCTTTGTGCCCCAATGATGATGTGTGTTTCCAGGACAGGGTGACCATCTGGCTCTTCTCTCACTAGCACACAGAAAGGAAAACATAAGTTGAAGCAGCAGGATGACACAAAAATGGGGTCTGTCCACTCATACTCTGACCCCCAAAACACTAAAGGCTATAATGCATATGGAGATACTATTCAGCAGCAAAAAACAAGGGAAGAAGTTAAGATGCCAACTTTTATCAATGATCATTTTTTTTTTAATGCTTGAGTTTCCTAGGAAACTCTAGTTTGGCTAATATTTCCTCTTCTTATATCTCCAAAACCGATAGGGACAAAAGCAAATGTTATTAACATTTTTATATTTGCTATACATTTTTCACTTTATGATATTTAATGTGATGAAGTGCTAATTATCACTACATTGGCAACCATGTTACAATATATAAAGGTATCAAATTAACATGTTGTTCACCTTAAATGTACACAATGTTATATGTTAAATGTATTTTAATAAAAAAAAGAAAAAGGATTTTCTAAATTTAAAAGTTACCACAAATTCAGTCGAAAAGGAAGAGGGAATAAGAAAAAAAAAAAAGGAACAAGTACAGGGACACCCTTCAAGTTAAGCAAGATATGAAAGTAGGCACTTCATTTTTTTGCCAAGTGTGGAAAAACTAACTGGGAGAATTGTGGGGATCTGAGGAGGCGACGGATAAGGGTACATATAAAAGAAAAACATAATGAGAATAAGATACTCTTAGGGCAAAAACAAGTGCCAGGGTTGGGGCAGGGAAATTGGGTGGGGATAAGGCCAGACTGGGCTCCTGGAGGGCCCTGATGGGCCCTGAGCATGAAATCCTTATTTAGATTTGTTTGGATACCACAGTGGTCTCCTGGCTTTCAAGAGAAGCCTGTAGTGACTTCCTTTGTGTCTACTAAGCAGTGGTCTCTCATTTCAGAATCCCACAGGACAGAACTAGAACCAGATTTGACTTCTTTAGTTCTGAAGGAGGAGGAGGAGGGACGAGGAGAGGAGGGAGAGGCAGGTGGAAGGGGAGGAAACGCAGGTAAAGAAAAACTGCTTCTAAAACTGAGTGGGGTTCTTGACTGCAGGCAAAGCTGTGTACCTCCTGGAATCCAAGACAGTGGCTCTTTGCTATAGTGCCCTTGGGCTTTGCAACCATGGTTTTCCAAGGCCCAAAATGTATAAAAACAGAATATTTATTTAAAAAATAAAACCTGACAATAAGCTACTGCCATTTCTACTTGCAGTGGAAAATGCTGCAAGAGACCCAAAGCAGAAGCCTGTGTAATCAGGTAAACGTGCCCCACACATAACGAGGTCCCCTGGCACTGGCGTCTGCTTCCTTCTAGCTCAGGGCGACTCCCAAAGGTACCAGGGAATGGCACCCGGAAACCTCGAGAGGTGGTCCTCAGAGAGCCTTTCTTGGGCATCAAAATATCCTCCTTCAGCTGAGTATCCGAGGAGCCCCTGAAACTTTCCTTCTACGTACATCCCTGGACTGGTCCTAGGACAGTCGGACAGGCACATTCAGGTGACTTCAGTTAGTGACTGGTATTGTGAATACTTGTGACCGAGAGGCCACGTCTCTGACCTCTACCTCCATTTTTCCAATGCACCACAGATTTGCAGGAAGGAAAGTAAGTGAGATTTGGAAAAAAGACTTCTGTGATTTACAGAGGGTGCCATATGAGGAGTAAAATACACATATGGGTCTTAAATTTGTTAAAGACTCAAATTCCATTAACCTGGAAAGGATCCTGGTGTCTATGACTATTTGTCTTCCTTTTCCCTTGATTTCCTACTTTCAAAGATCCCCTGCTAATCCAGAGGAATCAAGAACTCCCCAGGATTAAAGAGTATCATTACTAGTATGGAATTAAATAATGTGGCTCTCCCACTTATCAGCTGTGTTTCCTTATCTCTGTCTTTAGACAAATCAAAAGCCACACACACAGTGTTTATAAAGTCCACAGAGCATGCTTACAGTGACTCACCACAGTATACAGCTCAAGACCAAACAATATTCCCTGTTAAGAAAGGGTCCCTGACATCTAACATAAGATTTGTTTTTTGCAACCTCATACTGTTTCTTTTCATATAATGCTCTGAAGAGTTGAAGCTGTGTATGAATCCCTTATATTTTGCAGATTTTATTAAAAATGGCATATTTCTGAAAAATAGACTAATTTTAAAAGTATTAGAAGCTTACCTTTGAAATGTACCAAATAAATCATTTTATAATGTAGCTAATTTGCTTTACTTCTAGCAAAATGCACTTTTTAAGCAACTCCATATATTCTATTATTGAATTATTTTTTTTGTAGCTAACCTGTTACATAATTATATGTGGGTTAGTCCTAGGGTAAAGGCTACTAGAAAAGTTGCACTACTGGTATATTTTCCAATTAGATGGTAATAGTGCCATGCTTTCTTCTAGTGTTATAACTCCAATATTAAAATTTAGCCTCATTCTTTCCTTGGTTAGTTGCTTTCACGGGCAAAGACAGTCAGAGAAAGGAGTCAGAGGTTAAAAACATTTACCACTCAATGTCATTGATTAAGAAAACCTCACTGTGGTACTTGAACATTCTTCCTAACAGGCCAATTTGTTTGACAGAGCAATGACCTGTAATGATTCTATCAGCAGTTATTTGTGCTCTGCATTGCAGTGGGCACATGGGGGTCATAAAGAGTTGGCGTACATGGTCTGTATTCCCAAACACGATATAATCTAGCCATGGGGGTGGGGAGGAGTTCTAGAGTGGAGTTTTGTGTAGCTGGAAGGAACAATGGACACAGGATCAGAAGACATGGGTTCAAGTCTTGATTTTTGTCACTCAACATCTGCGTGTGTTGGGTGAGTCCCTAAACAGAGCTGATCCTCAGTTTCTGCATCTGAGGAGAAATGGTAATCCTTGTCTTCTCTGCTCCCCTGGATGGTAATTAAACTAAATGTATGTGAAGCTGCTTTGTAATCACAAATGCATTATAAGGTGCTTTCAACACAGAGAGAAAAGTTCCATGCCACCTACACATGCACAGGCCGGAGAGCAAGAGAGGGACAAAGGGAGGGAAAGGGTTTCATGGGCTTTGTGTGGCTTTGCAAAATGAGTGGTGATTAGGAAAGAGGAGTGTAGGACAGCTGATGAGGGGAGGAATGCCATCAGGGTGGAAAGACAGGATGAGAATGAAGAATGTAAACCATAGTGACAAGAACACAGCTCAAACCCTAGAAGCTCAGGAATTAGTAGGAAGCTTCAGGACCTAGAGCTCTGTATGACACCACTGAACTTAAATCTATTCAGTAATTTTTTGAATTCTATGTAAATATAATATTTAACAGTTAAATGTAAATGTTTCTATCAGTTAAACAGTTAAAATATTTCTGTCAACAATTCTTGATGTATGTATCATCAAGACATTCATACAGAGGAGGAAAACTGGTCTTGGGGGCATTAATTCCTTCCAAAGATAAGTCAGCACATGATGGAACCAGGGTATGAGTTTATAGCATTTGACTCTAAAAAGCCATATACTTTCTTCTTAATGAGAAAAGAACATTCCTCCGCTCCCTATTCCCAACAGAAATAAGCATGAATCTGAATATAAATAAGCAGAGACCCAATATAGACTAACCACAAGAAATCATCCATCTAGGTTCCTTATGTAATTTTATTTCTTAGATACCACATAATGATTTAATGAAGAACGAGAATCACACTTTGGTGAGTGAGTTTACCTTCCAGGGATTCTCCAGCTTCCGGGACCACCGGCTCACCCTCTTTGCCGTGTTCCTTGTACTGTACATATTCACCCTGGCAGGCAATGTCATCATCATGGCCGTCGTTAGCCTTGATCGTCACCTCCACACCCCCATGTACTTCTTCCTCAGTGTGCTGTCAGCTTCAGAGACCATGTACACACTCGTCATTATACCCGAGATGCTCTGTGACCTCACAGGCCCGAGCCAGCCCATCTCCATGGCAGCCTGTGCCTCCCAGATGTTCTTCTTCATCACTCTGGCCATCAACAACTGCTTCCTGCTCACAGCAATGGGGTATGACCGCTATGTGGCCATCTGCAACCCCTTGAGGTACAAGGTCATCATGAACAGAAGGGTGTGCTTCCAGTTGATGTGGGGGGCCTGCGGCATAGGGCTGATTGTAGCCATGACCCAGGTGCTGGCTGTGTTTAGGCTGCCCTTCTGCACCACAAAGGTGGCCCACTTCTTCTGTGACATCAGACCTGTGATGAAGCTCTCCTGCATCGACACGACCCTCAATGAGATCCTGACTTTGGTCATCAGTGTGCTGGTGATCCTGGTGCCCATGGGCCTGGTCGTCACCTCCTACGTCCTCATCATCTCCACCATCCTCAGGATCTCCTCGGCTGAGGGCCGGAAGAAGGCCTTTGCCACCTGTGCCTCCCACCTCGCCGTGGTCATTGTCCACTACGGCTGCGCCTCCGTTGCCTACCTCAGGCCCAGGTCAGAGAACTCCAGGGATCAGGATCAGCTGGTCTCAGTGACCTACACGGTCATCACCCCCCTGCTGAACCCTGTGGTGTACACCTTGAGGAACAAGGAGGTCAGGGATGCTCTGTACAGGGTCATCGGCAGGAAGCTTTCCTGACAAGACGGGCTTCAGTGAAGGTCTTAGGAGATTCTCTCAAGAAGGAAGAGCAGAACAGTGACCACAGTCCTTGGAGTTAAAATTCTGGAGCGTACAAAGCAGTGGATGGGTAAGAGGAAGAGGACAGGAGGCTTACAAATTCAGCCCCTCAAGGAAGGGAGAAGGCTCTCCAAAGCACAAGAAGCCTGCATCTCACCAAAGAACACGAATGGTTATTGGACTCAAGATGCAGGAAAAAGAACTTGATACTAGAAAGTAGGTGGGCAGCCCGGACAGCGTGAGACGGACTGAGATCGGGATGGCAGGAAGAATGGCTGAGGGGAGGCTGCTTAGGGCAGGGCTAAAATTTTAAATACATTCTATTACACTCTCTTTGGATGTGGGGTTTCCTCTTACCCATTTAAGGCTACGTAGTTTTGACGCTTAACTGAAATAATTCCTTTATGGACAATTCAAGCTCCTTGTGTCTTGGACACCATAAATAAATGGATACCAGAGATAATAAGCATCTATAAAATTCATCAGTCCTTGAATTCGGAATCTTTATCACATAAGTTCTAGGTTGGCCTTATGGGGAAATGGAGATCTCAGTTTTCACGGCATGTAAGAAACATTTCTGGCGAGTGAATAAAATCCCTTGATGATCTAGTTAAAGAAGGAGGTAGCACCTAAGTAATCAAATTGGCATTTATATTATGAGAATATACAAAGGCTGTTGGTGATGTTATGTGGAAGTCACTGACCCATTAAAAAAAGGATACCTCTGGGTGCCCTGCCTCTGGAGAGGCTTTGGCAGAATGGATAGAAGCAACAGGTGGATGGGAGTAAAAGAGAATCTACAGCAGGGATTAGTGACTGAGAGGATGGGGAGGATTGGATGGGTAAGGAGAATGCAGCTATCTGATAGCCAGTAACTCAACAAAAGAAAAAGACTCAAACCATCAGTCCCATCACTTAAGACCCCCTAGGACCTGAATTAATATGTCATGTCTCACTAGCCACCACCACTTCCAGCACCCCTCCCCTCAGCCTGTCATTCAGCTCCAGGCAGCCTACAATCACTAATGTGGGGTGATTTGTGGTTTCCCAGTCCCCATCTCCTGTTCTCAGGTCTCTTTACAGCTTATCACCACTTACTAGCAATCCCTTACTTCCACCCTCCCCACCCGTGCAGCCAGGGTGCTCTCCTACTCATGTCGAAACACCAAACTGAATCACTTCTCTTTTTATGAACCCTCTAATGAAGAAGAAATCACTCCCTCTACCCCCTCACACCTCCAAACCTACACATCCATATAGTACTACAGTGAACATTCCCCATGTTACCTTTATGGATGAAAATGCAAAATGAGCAGGAAGTGATGCAACCACGTGGATCTTAGCCAGGTGGACAGGTCCACCTGCTCTTTAATTTCTCACTTGTACCAAGTGACATGTTTGTCTCAGGCTGCATTCTCCTACATGTTAATTTCAAAAGTTAAGGCTATAGAACAAACATTTTAACTTCATAAATAAGCTCATTATGGCTCAGTTTCACATATATTTGACTGGGGTTTTTTTGGGGGGAGGAAATTTATGGTGAAATCCAAAAGAACCCAAAATAAAAGTGCCCTGTGAACCCCAAATAAAAGTGCTGTGATTACCAATAGCCACTTTTACTCAGTAAAGAAAAAGATTTTTTTAATTCTAGACTGTGGCCTTGAAAATGCTGCCCTGTTCAACCTTCTCAA
This sequence comes from Smutsia gigantea, assembly GCA_032199065.1. Lineage (NCBI taxonomy): Eukaryota > Metazoa > Chordata > Mammalia > Pholidota > Manidae > Smutsia > Smutsia gigantea. The sequence goes on from JAVSCE010007167.1 coordinate 87,086, forward strand.
TAACAGATAACCTGTATTTGCAGATTATAGTTACTTAAAACAAGGTAGCAGTTTTTGGAGGTCAGCAAAGTGAAGCGCATATAACATAAACACAGGGAGAAAAAGATTCCATTTGGGGTCCTGGCTCTACTTCTTACTCATCATATATATTTGAACGAATTATAGAACTTCTCTAAGCTTCAGTTTCCTCATCTGTAAAATTTACATCCAGGTGGAAGCAATTAGATACTGCAAATGCTGATCTAAAAAGTAGTAATATTTTACTTTTTGTAAAAGAATTTATTATAAGAAAGTTAACCTCACTTTCCCTATTCATGGTGAAGCTGTACATGTTAGCTAATATTAGTCATTATTTGAAAAAAATAAATAGAAGTTATAAGAATTCTGTTAAATATAATTTAAGGGTAGACAGAATTCTGATAAAATATAAATTTTTGACTTTTTCCTAAAAATCTACTGAATTTGACTTAAGAATATTGAGTTAATAATATAATAAAAGTAATATAAGAATATAAAAATATTATACAATGATTAATACATTTTTATAAACAATATAATTTTTTTAAGGTGAGGAAGAGATAACAATATCTGCAAGCCTTACAAGGTATTGACAATGAGGCTTACAGTTTCCAATCAGGAAATGAAGGATTTTCTCCATAGCAAAGGAAAATACGAGATGACATCAAAAGAGTATGCAAAAATTTTGGAGCCTGGAAAGCATAATAATAAATTATTATTGTCCCTGTGTGAATTAGCACAATGGAGGATGCTAGTGCAGAATGCTCAGGAGATGCCTGAGGCAGAGAAAACAACAAAAATGCCCACTTATCACCCAAACTGCCAGAAACATTCAGGAGACTTGGGGAGTAAGTACTTCTGGACATAGAGCATATGATTGTTCTGACAAAATAGAGCTGCTTGAAAATGGTTAAGAGATGCTAGAGGGCAGGCTAGAGAGTTACTTTCTGGAGAGACCTACAAAGATGAGGTATAATAGTAATAAAATTTAAAGATATTTAAATAATAACATTGATATGACAACATAATATATAATAAGTAATAATGCTATAACAATAAAATAGTGTATAATAATAAATTCGTATAAATAATGTAATCATTTTTTAAAGGTAAGGAAAAGATAAAAGAATATCAGCAAACCTAATAGGGTATTAATAAGGCTTACAGCTCCCAATTAGGAAACTGAAGAGTTTCCACTGGGGAACTTTGTATTTCAAGAACAAAGACAGATATGGACAGCTCAATGCCCTGTGTTGAAATGTAAGCTTACTGTAAGAAAGCCAGCTTTATCACATTACCTACCCTTATCCCTCTAGTAAATAAAGCCCCCTGTTCAACATATCCCACACACCTCAGAGTTTCTAAACAGCTTGTTAGTGCATCAGTCTAGCTATGAACGGACTGACAAGGATCACCAAGCATTTGAGGAAATGTTTACACGAAAACAGACATCAGCCTAACAAACAGATAAGAACATGGAAGAATCAGATACACTGCAGTGAGTAGATTAAAATCTTTCAAAAGATATATATTTAACATTTCAGGAGGATACAAGATACACTGACTCAGTGAAATAAAAGCAGTGTTGTATAAAAGGCATGCTCTGAGAAGCAGAAAGAGGTTTTTCAAATTAACAATACATGAGCTGAAATAAAAAAGCGTAGTTGCAAAAATTTGATGAAATATCTTGAAGAGCAGAACAAAAAGACAAACAGAGGCAGAATAACACAGAGAAGACAAGTAGTGATTCTATAGCATCTTATTACGCTGATGGACAGTGACTGTAATGGGGTATGTGGTGGGGACTTGATAATAGGGGGAAATCTAGTAACCATAATATTGCTCATGTAATTGTACATTAATAGTAGCAAAAAGAAAGACAAATAGGAGTGAAATAAGACAATATACGAATATTGAATATAAATACAAGATGTCTAATATTTGTCCACCTAGCACTTCAAAAATGAAAGCAGAGGAAATAGAAAGAATTAGATTTTCAAAGAAATAGTAAAATAAAATTTCAAAGAGCAAAAGGACCAAAGCTTCCGGACCAAATGACTATAACATTGAAAACAATCATGACCAACACAAAAAATTCATCTTCATGAAGTTTCTAAAAACTAGTTAAAAGGATGACTTTAAAAGCTTCAAGGTAAAAAAAACAAATACAGTAATAAGTAATGGATCAATAATCAGAATGGCTTTGGATTTTATATCAGAAGCTACAAGACACTGAAGTAATAATGGCTTAAAAACTCTAGGGGAAAATTATTCCCAAACTAGAATTCTAAAGTCAGCAAATTATCAATCAAATGTGAGAGTAAAAGAGCATTTTCAAATATGCAATATCTCAAGAAATTTTCGTCTGTAGCCTCTTTCTTGGGAAGCCATTAAAATGAGGACGTATAACAAGAAAGAAGGTAAAGGATCATGGAGACAGTGAATCCAGAAGAGAGGTAACAGCAATTCCCAGGACTGAAAGGAAGGGAAGTGCCATGTTAATAGCCATCCAGTCAGTTTTAAGGAAAAACAGGGCAAAATTTGAAAAGAAAGGCAGAGAGCTCATGGAGTTCTAGCTCTGTGAAAAGATGAAGGAAAGGAAACTAAGAGATGCCTGGTATTATAGACCACACAGAAAAAAATAGTTTAGCTTGCTTGTTCAAGAGATATGTATTTACAGAATGTGATATGGACCAGCTATGACCTATATTCATTTAATCATTATTATCAAAACACTAAGGACAACCAAATGAGAATATAAACATATTTTGAAAATATATACACAGTTTGAGAAAGAGGAAGTGTATGTGTGTTAAGTAACCTAGGAAATGAAGGTAGAAATCGATAATGTTATTGAAAATATTGTGAAGGTTAATTTTATATGTCAACTTGGCTGGGCCATGGTGCCTAGATATTTGGTCAAACATTATTCTAGATATTTCCATGAGATTGTTTTTAGATGAGATTAAGATTTAAATTGGTGGACTTTGAGTAAAGCAGACTGTCCTACAGAATGGGGTGAGCCTCATCCAATCATATGAAGGCATGACTAGAATAAGACTAACTACCATGAGCAAGAGGGAATTCGGCAGTAGACGGTCTTCAGACTTGAACTGCAGTGACGGTTCATCCCTTTGTGATTTGCCAACCTCCATAATCATGTGAACCAATTTATTTACCATAAATTTTTATCCCCTCTCCTTTCTCCCTCCCTCTGTGTATGTGTGTGTGTGTGTGTGTATACACTCTGTTAATTGGTTCTGTTTTTCTACAGATACCTAACACAAGTATCCTCTAGAGAATAGGAGAAAAGGGTAAGGAGGGATAGCGTAGAGAATTTTTTCCTTTTTTTTTTTTTACCTTTTAGTAATATTTGAATTTTTAAATTATGTATATGAACTATTTCTAAAAAATAAGAATAAAATGTTTAACAAAGTTAATGGTAATCACTAGGTGATTAGGTAAAACTTTTAAACCAATATGGAGCATAGAAAAGAGAGCACATAAAAATTGATGAATGAAATTAAAAGCTGAGGAGGGGAAAACACAGGAGAAACATGGTAAAAGGAAAACTCAAAATAAGAAGACAAGAATGAGCTTATAATAATTATATAAATATCAGTTAAACTAAAATTTGTGGAGGATAAAAACACTAAAGGAAACAAAGAGAAATATTTAGTACTGATAAAAATAATAATTCACCAAGAATATATAGCTGCCACCAACTGGTAGGCCCAAAGAGCCAAGCTTCAAAATATATCAAGCAAACACTAACAAAACTACAAAGAGAAGTAGCATTTAAAAATAACTTAAGAGACATTAATTTTGCTAGAATTGGTAAAGCAACAAAACATAAGAAAATTTAAAAGTCTACAAAAGGTGAGTAAAACACAATTAACAAACTTGATTTAAAATTACTTTCAAATATACATGAATTTTTCACAAAAATTTGACCAGAAAGAGGAAATAAAATGTTAAAAACTATAAGCTATTTGGAATTAAAAGACAAAAATTCAGACTAGCAAAATCAGCAGGGTACTAAAAGCAGTCCAGAGACAAATTTATAATAAAATAATAAAAAGTTTTGTCCACTATGATCCACAGCAAATGAGAGAAGTACCACCAAAACAAAATCACAAATGAAATAAGGGATATAAATAAACTGCTAAAATTGTAAGATAATAGCATGAAAAACTTTAGATCAGTAAACTTGAAAACACATATCAAATGTACAATTTTAATGAAAATACAAATTTATAATACTGGCCTGGGAATAATTAGAAAATTTTCACAGAAATTGTTAGAAAATGTTACACTAGAAAATATCTATTTAATGACTAATAATCAAGAAAAATGAAAATGACAGTCACAGTATACTCTCCATCCCAATTCAAGAGAAAGACATGAAACCAAACTTTTAAGAGAAGATGCACATTTTCTAAAGTCTTATTAAAAGTGGAGAATCTCCCCAATTCAAATCATGAGGCCACTAGACTCAAAAATTTTTTATCAAATTAGAAATAAGCAGTTAAAAATACAAAATTAAACACCAATGTCACCTACAAATAAGCGCAAATACCTTAACAAAAGGAATTCACAGCTTAAAAAAAACACACAAAACAGCATGTCCAAGTTAGGTTCAGATTAGGAATGCTTCAACATTAAAAAGGATGATTCAACATTATAAAGAATCTATCAAAGTACAGTAACATTTACTGTGTAACAATAAAAGAGAATAAAGGATTCATAATAAAGGACACAACTCATTATATCAAAAGATAAAAACATAAAACATTATATGTAAATCCAACATCCAGTTGATCATAAACATTTTTACCAAACTGAGATTAAAACAGAATTCCCTTTACCGATGAACATCTATCACAAGTCTACCTTACACATCACATTTCATGAAAAAACATTTGAGCATCCCAACTAAAGTCAGGAAAAAGACAAAAATATGTACACATATCTAAGTATGAAGGACAATATAGACATATTTTGTTTGCAACACTTCTCCTGACTTAAAACACAACTGCATAAAGCAATCACTGTGAAAATGTATGTATGGACTTATAATGTATGTATGTGTACATGGTAAAAACATATAAAGATGTACTAGGTATAACAATAATAGCACAAGAAGAGGTGAGGATATGGGCTATACTGGAGTGAAGTTTTCTTTCTATGCAAATTAAGTTGGTATTAACATGAACCAGATTTATTAAAGGTAAAAATTAACTGTAGGAGAGGCAGCACAAGATGGCAGTGTGAGCAGGGCAGCGAAAATCTCCTCCCAAAACCATATATATTTGTGAAAATAAAATAAATACAACTATTCCTAAAAGAGAGATCAGAAGATACAGTACAACAGCCAGGCTACAGCTACATCTGCAAGAACTCAGCGCCTCACGAAGCTGGTAAGATACAAAGCCGCAACCCAGCAGGACCTGAGCACTCCCCTACCCCAGCTCTTGGGCAGGAGGAAAAGAATCAGAGTGGGGAGGGAATGGAAGCACAGGACTGCTAAATAACCAGCCCTGGTGATCTGCACCAGGAGCACAGACACACATTGCATGGTGTACCGGATATTAGAGAAATGAAAGGGCAGGACACGAGACGGAGACTGCGAGGAGGTCCCCATAGCCGGCTCCCCTGGGGCAAAAGAAAAGCAGGTGCTTTTTAAAAAGTCTTAAAGAGACAAGGGCCCAACACCTGGACAAAATCATGCCAGCACACTTAGCCCAGCAGGCTGGGAATCTTGAGAAATTTTGGGACCCCTAACCAGCTGCAGGGTAAAGCAGCCCCGTTGAAGCTCCTCCCGGCGATAAGTAGCCTGCCATTCATTCCCCCTGGCCGGCACTGCAAACGGACCAGCGGATCTGCCACAGCTGTGGAACAGCGGAAGAGCGGCCCCACCCAAAGCAACCACGCAGAATCTCCTCCCGGCGGGTGCACAGCTAACCGGGAATGGCCACGGAAGCCAGAGCAAGGTGTGGAAGGCACCAAGGGGCCCCAGACTTGCTGCAGAATGCACCGGCATGGCTGCAAACCTCCGCAGTGCTCTAGGCTAGCCTGAGGGCGGCCCTGCCCACTGTAGCTCAGGAGATTATCCCAGAGACTGCCTCCTGGTGTGTGGGTAACCAGCACAGGCTGTGGAAGCCAGAGCAAGATCCGGAAGGTACAAAGGGGCACCAGATTTTCTGCAGAATGCACCCGGTGTGGCTGCAAACGCTCACAGTGCTCTAGGCTAGCCTAAAGGCACCCCTGCCCATGGCAGCTCAGGGGATTATTCCAGAGACTGCCTCCTGGTGTGTGGGTAACTGGCACAGGCTGCAGAAAAGGGCAAGGAGAACAACAAGCAGGAAGGGAATTTGTTCTCCCAGCTGACACACGTGTCACCTGCCTGTGACAACTTCTATCACCATGAAAAGACAGAAGAATCTGGTCCAGTCAAAAGTGACCCAGACAACCTCAGAGAGAGGGCCTGGTGGGATAGATTTAAACAATATTCCTGAAAAAGAATTCAGAATAAAAATAACCTTGCTGATGGACCCTCAGAGAAATAGGAAAGAGCTAGGGATGAAGTCAGGAGGAACATTACAAAAATGAAACAATCGACTGACAGGCTTAAGAGCATACTGGACAAGGTACAAGAGACTGCTAATGGAATAGAAATCAGAGAACAGGACTACAGAGAAGCTGAGGCAGAGAGAGATAAAAGGATCTCAAGGAATGAAAGAATATTAAGAGAACTGTGTGACCAGTCCAAATGGAACAATATTCGCATTAAAGGAGTACCAGAAGAAGAAGAAGAGAAAAAAAGGGATAGAAAGTGTCTTTGAAGACATAATTGAGGAAAACTTCCCCAAGCTGGGAAAGGAAATAGTTTCTCAGACCATGGAAGCCCAGGTATCTCCCAACACAAGGGACCCAAGGAAGACAAAACCAAGACATATAACAATGAAAATAGCAAAGACCAAAGACAAGGACAGAGGCAGCCAGAGGGAGAAAAAAGATCACCTACAAAGGAAAACGCATCAGACTATCATCAGACTTCTCAACAGAAACCTTACAGGCCAGAAGAGAATGGCATGATATATTTAATGTAGTAAAACAGAAGGGCCTTGAACCAAGAATACTGTATCCAGCACAATTATCATTTAAATTTGAGGGAGGAATTAAACAATTGCCACTCAAGCGAAAGTTGAGGGAATTTGCCTCTGACAAACCACCTCTACAGAATATTTTAAAGGGACTGCTCTAGACGGAAGAATTCCTAAGGATAAAAAGATGTCACCAGAGAAAACGAAATCATAGCAAAGAAAGCAGACCATCCAAATACTAACTAAAGGCAAAAAATAAAATCAACTATCCACAAAAACAGTCAAAGGAAATGCAAAAGAATAGAGAATAAAACACCTAACATATAAAGAATGGAGGAGGAAGAATAAGAAGGGAGAGAAATAAAGAATCATCAGACTGTGTTTATAATAGCTTAACAAGAGAGTTAAGTTAGACTGTTAGATAGTAAAGAAGATACCCTTGAACCTTTAGTAACCATGGATCTAAAGCTGGCAATGGCAATAAGTACATATCTATCGATAATCAACCTAAATGTAAATGGACTGAATGCACCAATCAAAAGACACAGAGTAATAGAATGGATAAAAAAGCAAGACCCATCTATATGCTGCTTACAAGAGACTCACCTCAAACCCAAAGTTATACACAGACTAAAAGTGAAGGGATGGAAAAAGATATTTCATACAAACAACAAGGAGAAAAAAAGCAGGTGCTGCAGTACTTGAATAAGACAAAATAGACTTCAAAACAAAGGAAGTAGCAAGAGATACAGAAGGGCATTACATAATGATAAAGGGGTCAGTCCAACAAGAACCATTATAAATATATTTGCACTCAATGCAGGAGTGCCGATGTATGTGAAACAAACACTAACAGAATTAAAGGAGGAAATAGAAGGCAATGCATTCATTTTAGGAGACATCAACACACCACTCACTCCAAAGGACAGATCAACCAGACAGAAAATAAGTAAAGACACAGAGGTACTGAACAACACACTAGAACAGATGGACCTAACAGACATCTACAGAACTCTACACCCAAAAGCAACAGGATACACATTCTTCTCAAGTGCACATGGAACATTTTCAAGAATAGTCCACATACAAGACCACTAAAAGAACCTCAGTAAATTCAACAATATTGAAATTCTACCAACCAACTTCTCAGATCACAAAGATCTAAAACTAGAAATAAATTGTACAAAGAAAACAAAAAGGCTCACGAACACATGGAGGTTTAACAACATGCCCCTAAATAATCAGTGGATCAATGACCAGATTAAAACAGAGATCAAACAATATGTGGAGACAAATGACAACAACAGCACAAAGCCCCAACTTCTGTGGGATGCAGCAAAGGCAGTTCTAAGAGGAAAGTATATTGCAATCCAGGCCTATTTAAAGAAGGAAGAACATTCCCACATGAATAGTCTATAGTCACAATTATTGAAATTGGAAAACGAAGAACAAATGAGGCCCAAAGTCACCAGAAGGAGGGACATAATAAAGACCAGAAAAGAAATAAATAAAATTGAGAAGAACAAAACAATAGAAAAAAATCAGTGAAACCAAGAGGTGGATCTTTGAAAAAATAAACAAAATAGATAAACACCTAGCCAGACTTATTAAAAGAAAAAGAGAATCTACACACATAAACAGAATCAGAAATGAGAAAGGAAAAATCACAAAGGACCCCACAGAAATACAAAGAATTAATAGAGAATACTATGAAAATCTATATGCTAACAAGCTGGAAAACCTAGAGGAAACAGACAACTTCTTAGAAAAATAGAGCATTCCAAGACTGACCAAGCAAGAAACAGAAAACCTAAACAGACCAATTACCAGCAACAAAACTGAATTGGTAATCAAAAAACTACCCAAGAACAAAAACCCCGGGCCAGATGGATTCACCACTGAATTTTATCAGACATATAGAGAAAAAATAATATCCGTTCTCCTTAAAGTTTTCCAAAAATGGAAGAGGAGGGAATACTTCCAAACTCATTCTATGAAGCCAGCATCACTCTAAGGCCAAAAGCAGGCAAAGACCCCATCAAAAAGAAAATTACAGACCAATATCCCAGATGAACATAGATGCAAAAATACTCAACAAAGCATTAGCAAACCAAATTCGAAAATACATCAAGAGGATCATACACTATGATCAAGTGGGATTCATCTCAGGGATGCAAGGATGGTACAACATTCGAAAATCCATCAACATCACCCACCACATCAATAAAAAGAAGAACAAAAATCACACGATCATCTCCATAGATGCTGAAAAAGCATTTGACAAAATTCAACATCCATTCATGATAAAAACTCTTAACAAAATGGGTATAGAGGGCAAGTATCACAACATAATAAAGGCCATATATGACAAACCCACAGCCAACATCATACTTAACAGCAAGAAGCTGAACGCTTTTCACCTAAGACCGGAAACAAGACAGGGACGCCCACTCTCCCCACTGTTATTCAACATAGTACTGGAGGTCCTAGCCATGGCAATCAGACAAAACAAAGAAATACAAGGCATCCGGATTGGTAAAGAAGAAATCAAACTGTCACTATTTGCAGATGACATGATATTGTACATAAAAAACCCTAAAGACTCCACTCCAAAACTACTAGAACTAATATCTGAATTCAGCAAGTTGCAGGATACAAAATTAATACACAGAAGTCTGTTGCTTACCTATACACTAACGATGAGCTAACAGAAAGAGAAATTGGGAAAACAATTCCATTCACAATTGAATCAAAAAGAATAAAATACCTAGGAATAAACCTAACCAAGGAAGAGAAAGAGCTATACTCTGAAAACTACAAGACACTCCTAAGAGAAATTAAAGAGGACACTAACAAATGAAAATTCATCCCATGCTCTTGGCTAGGAAGAATAAATATTGTCAAAATGACTATACTACATAAAGCAATCTACAGATTCAATGCAATCCCTGTCAAAATACCAACAGAATTCTTCAATGAACTGGAACAAATAATTCTAAAATTCATATGGAACCACAGAAGACCCCAAATAGCCAAAGCAATCCTAAGACAGAAGAATAAAACAGGGGGAATTACGTCCCAGACTTTAAGCTCTACTACAAAGCCACAGTAATCAAGACAATCTGGTACTGGCACAATAACAGACCTACAGACCAGTGGAACAGAATAGAGAGTCCAGACATTAACCCAAATGTATACAATCAATTAACATACAATAAGCAGCCATGGATATACAATGGGGAAATGACAGCCTCTTCAACAGCTGGTGTTGGCAAAACTGGACAGCTAAATGTAAGAGAATGAAACTGGACTACTGTCTAACCCCATACACAAAAATAAGTTTGAAATGGATCAAAGACTTGAATGTAAGTCATGAAACCATAAAACTCTTAGAAAAAAATATAGGCAAAAATCTCTTGGACATAAACATGAGCGACTTCTTCATGAACATATCTCCCCGGGCTAGGGAAACAAAAGCAAAAATGAACAAGTGGGACTATATCAAGCTGAAAAGCTTCTGTACAGCAAAGGACACCATCAGTAGAACAAAAAGACATCCTACAGTATGGGAGAATATATTCATAAATGACGTGTCCGATAAGGGTTGACATCCAAAATATATTAAAACTCACACACCTCAACAAACAAAAAGCAAATAGTCCAATTGAGAAATGGGCAGAGGACATGAATAGACACTTCACCAGAGAAGAAATTCAGATGGCCAAGAGGCACATGAAAAGATGCTCCACATCACTAATCATCAGAGAAATGCAGATTAAAACCACAATGAGATACCACCTCACACCAGTGAGGATAGCCAACATCCAAAACACAAACAACAACAAATGTTGGCGAGGATGTGGAGAAAAGGGAACCCTCCTACACTGCTGGTGGGAATGCAAATTAGTTCAACCATTGTGGAAAGCGGTATGGAGGTTCCTCAAAAAATTCAAAATAGAAATACCATTTGACCCAGGAATTCCACTCCTAGGAATTACCCTAAGAATGCAGCAGCCCAGTTTGAAAAAGACAGATGCACCCCTATGTTTATCGCAGCACTATTTACAATAGCCAAGAAATGGAAGTAACCTAAGTGTCCATCAGTAGATGAATGGATAAAGAAGATGTGGTACATATACACAATGGAATATTATTCAGCCATAATAAGAAAACAAATCCTACCATTTGCAACAACATGGATGGAGCTAGAGGGTATTATGCTCAGTGAAATAAGCCAAGCCGAAAAAGACAAGTATCAAATGATTTCACTCATATGTGGAGTATAAGAACAAAGAAAAAATACTGAAGGAACAAAACAGCAGCAGACTCACAGAACCCAAGAACGGACTAATAGTTTCCAAAGGGAAAGGGACTGGGGAAAATGGGTGGGAAGGGAGGGATAAGAGGGAAAAAGGGGCATTACGATTAGCAGATGTAATGTTGGGGGGGCACGGGGAGGGCTGTACAACTCAGAGAAGACAAGTAGTGACTCTATAGCATCTCACTACGCTGATGGACAGTGACTGTAATGGGGTTGGTGGGGGGGACCTGATGAAGGGGGTAGTGTAATCACCATAATATTGCTCATTTAATTGTAGATTAATGATATCAAAATAAACTTATAAAAAAATGGGCAGAGGAGCTTAATAGACACCTCTCCAAAGAAGAAATTCAGATGGCCAACAGGCACATGAAAAGATGCTCCACATCACTAATCATCAGAGAAATGCAAATTAAAACCACAATGAGGTATCACCTCACACCAGTTAGGATGGCCACCATCCAAAACACAAACAACAACAAATGTTGGAGAGGATGTGGAGAAAGGGGAACCCTCCTACACTGCTGGTGGGAATGTAAAATAGTTCAACCATTGTGGAAAGCAGTATGGAGGTTCCTCAAAAAACTCAAAATAGAAATACCATTTGACCCAGGAATTCCACTCCTAGGAATTTACCCTAAGAATGCACCAGCCCAGTTTGAAAAGACATGCACCCCTATGTTTATTGCAGCACTATTTACAATAGCCAAGAAATGGAGGCAACCTAAGTGTCCATCAGTAGATGAATGGATAAAGAAGATGTGGTACATATACACAGTGGAATACTAGTCAGCCTTAAGAAAGAAAATAAATCCTGCCATTTGCAATACACAGATGGATCTAGAGGGTATTGTGCTAAGTGAAATAAGCCA
>JAVSCE010007169.1:0-140359 GCA_032199065.1 Smutsia gigantea
AGAATGTTCTCCTCCAGGATACTCTTCCATCAGCTGTCTTTTAAGGCTCAGTTCAACTTCTGCTTTATCCTTTCTTCATTCATATACAGTACTATCTATATCTGCACTAATACAGCAGACCATATGTAGCTAGAGAACACTTGGAAGTCTGGCTAATCTGAACTGAGATGTGCTTTAAGTTCATTAACAACACTGGGTTTTGAAGACTGTGTGTGAAAATAAAGTAAAATATCTCAATCATGCTTACACATTGAAATGATAGTGTTTTGGATATAATGGATTAAATACATTAATAAAATTAATTTTACCCATTATTTTTACTTTTTAACATGGCTATAAAAAATTTTAAATCACATTTGTGACTCAACATATTTCCATTGGGCAGTGCTGACCTTATACAATCTATTTATAAATGCTCTGCAAGTCTTTTAATATATGTCACTCACCCAGCAGAAGCATAAGAATTCAATATTGTTTTTTCTTTTATAAATTAAATATTATTGCATTAGGAATCAGTAATAGTAACTAAACAGGATCTAAGTGCCTATTTAATTTTAACATCACTTTTTAAAGAATTTTAATAAGGAAGCTTAAAGTTTACACTTCAAAGTGTAACAATCTAAGAAAAGTTGTATTTGGATGGCTATAAATTGATAACATAAACTACATTTTACATATATGAAATTTTGAGTTACTAAATGTCATACCAGACAGTGTTAAGCCCGTAGCAGCATTTCTAATCCCAGAGTTATCAATCTTATTAAACGAGATTATTTTTCATCTTAGTCACTCAGCAAAGAAAAAGGCAGCTTGCATTCTGAAATGTTGTTGTACCAATGTTCAGCAGCCAAGACAACGAGCCTTTATATGGTGGTATCAATACACAATGTGGGCAATAAGACTGCACTTGAAATAAAGGTAGGCAGGAAAATGCTTTTATAACATTAAGTTTTATAAGTAGGATATAAAACTTACAAATTATATAATTGGGTTAAAGGACTGACATATAGAAAGAACAGGAAGGCAGAATAAAAAGGTCTTATCTACAGAATCAAGATACACCTAAATTTTAAACTTGGCTGCTCTATTATTTACCATCCACGTGATCTGAGTTTGTTTCCTTGCAGGTAAAATGGAACATACACATTACAGTATTATTGTGAGGAACACAAGTAGATGCTTTATTAACGTTGTCTCATCTCCCTTTACTTTCCTACTAAGTTACATAACAGTGATAAGATTATGGGTGGCTTCCCCCCTTGATTTTCCAAACTGCTGAAAATATTTTTAAGCATATATGAAATTTCTAACTTTTTATGCTCACACCTTTCCTCATGTCAGCTTAAAATTACTTTTACTGGGCTGCCTTTTTCAATTTTTTTTTAATTGTTTTGGTGGTGCGAGAGGTAGATGGTAGAAGAAAAATTAAAGGGGGGAGTAAGTTTAAGACCATACCAGCACAAACATACAAAAGTGTGGCAAGGAAAACAGCAAAAGGAAATGTTTGAGGAAATTCCCCTGACTCAGACTAAGTAATGAGAAAATAGGCCGCTCTTCATTCTAGCTACTGTTGAAACCACTTCTCACTCTCACCTGGGGTTTATTACAAATACACATAGCCACTCACCCTTTTCTCTCTACTAACGGTCATCACCAGCTTCATGGAAAAATATTGAGAGAGTGAAGAAATTCAGGATGTTGTAACAAAGACAAACCAACACACTTGTTGGGAAATAACTTCACTAAAATGTACTCATTCCTAAGTGCATTTATTCATCAGCTGACAGTCATAAAAGGGAATGTGTTCCTGAAATACTGAACCTGGTTGTAGCTTTTGCCGCTATAAACTGGAGAAGGCACACTTTGATGCCTGCCTCTGACTTCTTTTATAACAACCTTGCCTTTGTAGACATGAGTCTAAAAAGTACACTACTCCAAATCACTTTCAGGTGAAAACTTCAAGTTACTATAGAAAAAAAAAAACTTAACAATGGTAATAATATAGTAATTACTATTAAAGCTAACCCTCAGCATTCATTGTGTATCAGAAAGCTAAGGACTTTATAGGAATTATGGAATGTAAACCTTAAGCCCCTATGAAGATGACATTATTGTAAAATTTACTTGCTTAGTGCTTACACAGCTAGGTTTTTTAACCCCACAAGTTTACTTCAAGGCTTACACTTTCAAATCTTATCTCATCTTGCCTCTTTACATACACATAATTACAAACGTAAATATGTTTTTCTGCATGGTGTGTGTATATATATATATATATACACACACACACATACATGTGTGTGTGTGCAATTCAATTAAGTCAACAGTAAGCAAGGGGCAATTAAATGCAACTCTGCCAAGGTTTTCATCCATCCACACAAACCATTCAATAACTGGGATATCCTCCCTCCCCAATAAGTGGTGTTTTGAAAGTACTAGTTATATTTAACATCTTTCTTGAGAAATGGATGAAAAAAATAGGCATTAAGCTTTTAAGTAACAGGATAAACACCATGGAAAAGATAAAAATGCTAATCTTTTATAAAAACTATAGATAATTGATATAATACAGATAAATATGCTTTGTAAACTGTAAAGTACTTTAATCCCAACACTTCATTAGTTTTTTTTTTTTAATTATCCATTTGACTCATAACATATTTTAGTTTCTGGACTTTGTACCAAGTCTACTAAAAGTATTTTCAACTTCAATGAATGGTACATATAAGTCTTAATACCTAAAATCTGTATTTATCCCTCTAACCAACTTCAAAACTGTACCACAATCTAGACTAATAGAATTTACATTTCAAGGAACAATCACTTATCCATACTTTTAACAAAGTTACTTACAAGATCACAGTTTCAAGAAATGGAATGGGAAGGTTGCAGACAGAAAATGTAAGGCAAAAATCAGCAGAGGGAGACTACAAAGGATACCTCTTAGAAACACAAACCTTAAGTCTCACTTTCCCCCATCCAAGAGAAATGTGCATTGTTGCTGCTTCAGCTCTGGCATGCTTCTCTCCTCTTCCTCTTGAAATCCTCTGCTTTGTTCTTCTTAGAAAATTATCTCACAGGACTTTTTGTTTTTTTCTTGCTAACATCTCACAACTGCCCAAGGATGTCTTATTTGAACTTAAAAGAACAAAATTATACTAACTCCCCATAATCACATAGTTCCCAATAAATGCAAAGAGGACAGTTAACTCCATAGTTCAATTTTGGCAGATGTATGATAAAATTAAACTAAACTGTCAAGCAACTCAGAAGGCTCCAGAGATGAGAAGACACCTTTTTCGTGGAGACTCCCATCTTCCTGAAGAAAGACTATCAATTGAATTTGGTGCTCTTACTTTCGAGGTCTCAAGTGATTTTTATGCTTGTATTTTTAAGAGGGGTAAAGAGAAATACTTTAGCCAACCAGCAGGGTGAGCAAATGCTAGAATCAGTTTGAGTATTTTCAAGTCTTTCAAAATTCAAAGGTGTAAATGGTTTGCACTATTAAAAGCAGTTTATTTCCCTCTAATAAACCTAAATTAAAAGACTTCCTGAACTGCTTCAGTCAGTGCTACATCTCAGAACTTTGTCAATATTTACAGATTCTCTATTTACAAAAGACATTCTCTATACCACAGGGATTAATGAAACAACTATAAAAACTAAGAGCTCATTTGGATATCCAAAATATTATAATAGCTATCATGTATTCTCATGTTTTATTTTATAGAGCTATCAATTGTTTTATAAAATTTAAAACTTTTTTTTAAAAAGCTGCAAAATCAGTGTTTGTTAAAACTATAACTGGATAATTTAACGTACCAATTTCTGCATTCAATGCAAACTACAGCTGCCTTAAGATCTGCCTGAAAAACATTGCTACAAGGATAGGTTCCACTCTTTTCCTTTGGAATCAGACCCTGAGAAAAGTCTAAATAAGTAACCTTAAACACTGTGTATTTGGCATGAGAGAATTTTCTCTGAACTGCAGGTATCCCCACTATTGCTAGTGACCCTTCTTGAGTCTTTATTTTCTCCCCCTGCCAGTAACTGTCTCAATTCAACCACAACCAAAATGTTGCTTCTTATAACTTCAATAACACAACTTGCAAAATGCTTCAGGTTTTGACTCACTTTGTAATTACAAATAATCTGGAAGTAATCCTAACTATCACAAGACTAAAGTGTGATTTAATCCACTCATAGTTTTAAAACTTAAGAAACAGCTTATCAACTTTCTTAGAAAAATCAGTAATTTAAGTACACCTTAAAAGAACCACAAAAGCTTTAAAACGTCAAGGCAATTTCTGTTGTGACTTCCAAAGAATTTAAAAATAATTGTAGGATCCTACCATAAATGATTTCATTACTTATTGAGTCTCCTAATATCTTACAGATCTACTTACTGCTCAGTAGTGGTAGCAGTCAGTTGTAAGTTGTTTTAAGGGCCAGTCTAAGTGGCATGTCCATTTATCCAACTAATAAAATGCTATTACAAAATGAAAGGCACTACCATCATTGTTTCCAGCATCTATCTCATTTCCTTTGTAATAACTGATAGTAATAGCAATTATTTCAAACCATCCAAGAAGTTAATCAAGATACCTGTTTTTGTTTTTAATTCTGGGTCAAAATTCCTTTCTGAAAACCTCCAAACTGGAAAGAACATTGCTCTGAAATTATCTTGTGTATGTGTTTTGAATCTGAGTTTGTTTCGGTGAAAGTCAATTTAAGAACTGACCATATCATGTCAGACAAGTTCTTAATTTACTGCCACAGAAGTTCTCAATATATTATTATTATCAAACACATTCTCTAGTCTATTTTTAGCCATTACTAGTTGCAGATAGTCACCATCTCATCTCAGCAATGTGACCAATGAAAAAAACAATGGGGTAGAAGTTTAGAATTTTCATTTTACTACTAACTTAATCATCTCTGGCCCTTAATGTATCGTAGAAGAAAGGGTAAGACGAGCTGTTCTCTGAGATTGCCTCCACTTTAAAACTGTATGACTCAGTAATGCATTTTATCAATGTTGGTATCTCTCTTATTCATTAATACATGGATGATTGATCTCTATCAGGAGAAAAACTAAAAGGGGAAAAATGTTTATCTGTATAAATCAAGGAAAATGAAACTTTAAAGTTGAGAAGTGCAGCCTTCAATTTGTACAGAGAAGTTCGTGATCTAAGTGTGTAAATATCCCTTCAAGTAATTTGTTATGACTTGGCCAAATCATTAGCTACCTCCAAATTTTGTACTTCAAATATTAGTTAATACCAGTATAGAAAGTATGTAGCTAGCCTTTAAGTACAATGTAACTTAAAATTTTTAGAAATTCTGAAACTTACACTGCTATGGTTTTAACAGCAGAATACTTATCACTGTATTGACACTAGTCAAACCTACATGATTCACCTATAAAATGACTAAATTATAACTTATTAAACTAATGTTTTTCTTACCAAGCCTACCGATGAAATATTGCTGCCATCAAGTTCCCTAGATACTCACACGTCACTGCAGGTAAGTAAAAAGGTTTCCTTTCTTTAAGTAACTTGAGTTGTCTATCTTTTGAAATGCTTTCCTTCAGTTGGAATCAAAAAAATTTAACTGAACTGCAGAGAGGCAATATTAAGGCCAATCTAATCTGTCATCCAGAGGCAACGAGCCTGGCATTAATCAAAACTGGCCAGAATAGAGGACGCTGTTTTGGTATTTGCTGAAATTATTAACTTGTATACAAAACAGGACCGTCATTTAGGCCCCCAGTTGTGTTTACCCCCTCGTTGAGTACTTCTTAATAATCACACAAAATATGAAGACTAAACATGAAAGTTTTATAACAACTAAATTTATGTCAATATTACTTGAACAGTTCAAGAAAAGTTTTCAACTAATGTTGCTAAACCATGGATGGATCCCAACACGAGAGTCGTCTGCGGAAGTCTGGTAACAAGAAACCTTTAGCTCCACCACCTAAGTTTCCAATCACTGAGAAGGGTCTGGGACAACTCATCTTCAGGTTCACGGGAGCAGTGGAGCACACCTGCTTTCCTCTGGCAGAGATTAAGCTCCCAGGGACACAAAGGCCAGGGAATCAGACCTGGAGAAGCAAAAAGCTTTAGCTGGACACCCACCAAGCCCCTGGCAACCCAAACACTTTGAACGATTTACCTCTTGCTGTTAACTTCCCAGGCACCTAGCGGCATTAAGAGGTTGTAGAACGGGGCGGCGGGGAGAGAGGTGGGAGGGCTATGCGGTCCTGATCCCCTTTAGGGGAGGAGTGTACACAGTTAATACCAGAGCAGGCGCTTCTGGCCAAGACTGAGCAGCCCCGGCGAGAGGGGTTGGCGACTGCTCTCGGACCGCCCCGTTACTCAGTGCGTTGCAATGGCGACCGCCAGGCTCCCCAAGCCGCCTGATCTCGGCCCCTTCCCCCTGCTGCTCACTGGCTGCTCCGCTTCATGTGACTAAACAAAACCCCCAAGTCTAGTGCCCAGATCACCCCTTTGTGTCCGCTACCGGATCCTCCGACGCCGCCGTAAGAAGGTCCCCCCGCCACCGCTGAGTCCCGCCCCGCGGCGGCGGCCGCCGCTCACCTCTGGCTCTGCCGCCCCCCGCGGCGGCCGCCGCGGCCGCCTCCCCGAACCCGGGTCCCGGGCTCCTTGTGCAGCACCAACTCCGCCTCCTCGGCCGCCGCCGCCATCTTAGCCTGTGCGGCAAAATGCGTCCTTTTGGATGGTTGGGACCCAGCCTAGGGCGTAGTTCCCCGGGCCCAAGCGCCGAAGGCCGGGTCCCCAACTTCTCTCGCCACCCTCAATCCCGCTGCCGCCACAGCCCAGAAGCCCGAACCCACTTGAGTCCCGACGAATCCGACCAAATAACCCCTGAAACTCACAGTTTGGTGCCGTGTGCGTCAAACCGGGGCGACGTTGGGAGAGCGCGGCGTCCCCGCGTCACACGCTGCTCTGTACGCTACTCGGCTCCAACGGCCCCCCTCCGTTCCCCGCTTTTCGCCTTCGGCCCCGGTTCCCACGGCGCAGGCGCGCTGCTTTCCCGCCTCTGCCGAGCCGCGGGCCGCGGGGGTGGCCAGCGAGGAGTGCTTGGGCGGCTTCGCTGTGGCGGAGCGTCCGGGCCAATTACACAAGTGGGGGCAGCAGAAACAGTGCACCACTGTTTCGGGTGCCAGAAACCAAACAAGGTCACCTCCCCCAGCGCTGACCTAATCACTCTCAAGGAGGTTCCCGCCCCAAAGTAGGCACGCTCCAAATATGGTGGTGCCCAAACTCTGCAAGACCCACTTAGGCAAGCCTGGGCTCTTTAAGGTGGAACAGGCCCGTGTTTGATTTCCATAGTCGCTAGCGTGCCAAAATTCCTGTCCTTTTTCTACTGTTGAGGAAACAGCTAAAAAAAAAAAACCCTCAAGATTGCCGGTTACAACTGTAGGGCAATGGCAGAAGAAGGGTTTGGGATCTTAAGGGGACCAATCGGGAGATGATGTTTGATGGCCAAAGCATCAAATGTGGCATCTCAGTGGAACAGCCTACCCTAAAAGGTGCCCTAGATTTGGTCTAATTTGATTCTATGAAGATACTTTTTCTCTACTTTTTTGAATTTGTCATGGGTCTCCAAATTAGTTACATTAGAAGCACCTAAGATACTGGTTAACCCTTTGAACAATCAGTAGGTCCCAAGAGAGTTCTGCAACTCTTCCTTTTTAAAAGCACCCACCACAGGAGACTGAGGGCAGGGTTTCACACACCACACCTGGAGAAACACTGATTAGAGGCTATTCTCTTTTCTTTTTGAACTGAGCAAACGAAGTTACAAGCATGCTTGACATAAACCAAAAGTTTGAGGAATCTACTAGTCCTGCCTTAATAAATTCTTTGGCTTTTCTGATTCTGTTTTCTCACTAAATAAATTTTCATTAGCTATCAGAAGCTGTGTTCCTCCAACCTCTCAAGATGTTAATGGCACCCAGAGGAATACACTATAAATATTGTACGTATTTGACAAGAATGAGAAACATTCTTCTTCCTATAGGTTGGTGACTTCATAATCGTTATCAGCAAACATAGATTCCCAACAACAGATATTTACTCTTCCTGCATTAGTTAACAATAATAGCTAACACTTTTGAGTGCCTACTATGCACGAAGCATTGTTCTAACGAATTTAATTTCACTATAACCTAGTGAGACAAAAAGTGGTTAGGTAATTTTCTCAGTCACCCAGCTCTCTGCGATCTTTCAAAATGCAAATTTTCCTTCTTAATTTATACAAACGGGTAAAAAGTAAAATATAAATGTATATGTATTTTCAGCAAATGTGTGTCGAAGGGCGTAACTTTGGGTCATTTCATCTGCAGAACCCATTAAAATTGGACATTCTCAGTTTACTATTGTACTTACAGTAAATAAAAAATATGTACTATGGAAGTTCTCAAAATATTCTATTACTACAAAAGCAATTATCAACAAAAATTAAAACTCTGCTGTGAATGTACGGCACTGACTGACTGATTTGCAGACAGATCCTACCACAAGCAAACGGAGCTACTTAGATCTCAGCTATGATCAGGAACTTGTCTCACCAATGAAACTGTTTATTTATACTAGAATTCAGTAACTAAACTGTAGTACTAGAGAAATAGTAATAGTAGTTTAAGTAATAGTCATAATTGTAATAGTAAAAGTAGCAATAGTTGGTGAAACTTTATGAATAAGAAAGAGGTCAAAAAACTTTCTATGAGTGGGAGAAAACTTGATCAGGACAGACAGCTTGAAAAAGGCAATGCAAAAAGAAAACAAATGCAGGCAACTGGAAAAATCTAAGGACCAGTTATGTGCTCAATGCCAAAATATCTAGACATTAAAAGGAAATAGAAGTTGAGAATGAAAACCAAGATGTGAAAAACAGTTTGACCTGGATGAAATTCACAAAGCACAGCTACTCACTGTAATAAAGTAATGCTCTAATGAATACACCTGAGGAAGAATCTTTAAAAAAAAAACAGGAAAAGCAAGACCTGGCTATTGTAAGTATGTTAAAATCTGACAATATTAGCACAATATCTGAATCCATTAGTTATGCCAGGGAATGGAATCACCCAATAAAAGATACAAAGTAAGCTATGGTCTCAAATGCCCTAAACAAGAAGAAAATGCAGTTTAAAGTTAGATGAAAGGTAATTCTCCACATTCCAATAATTCCAAATATCAGACAAAAAGAAAAAATAAAGCATTGATTAATTTCTCATAATAAAGTCAAATTTTGGATTTATCTTAGATCTCACTAATTCTGCACCCACCTCTGAGTATCAAAACTGTAAAGTAGTCTCATTTGTGGGACTGCAAATATAACAATATGTTTGTTAATTGGGATGGGGTAGGAGGATATTTGGCATAGAGCAAGGTGAAGAAACAAACATAGATTCTTATTATTTTTGACCCACATTCACCCCAGCACAGAGCCTTACTTATAGCACATATGCAAGACATAATTCTAATGCATTAAGCCAACATTCAACAGTTGTTACTCTATGCAACAATACTTACTCTATGCAAGGCACTGTATTAGACAAAAAGAGGAATAAGACAGTTCCTTACAGGTATCCAATAAATAGTAGTTGAATGAGTAAGTAGCTTTTTTAGTACAATAAAAGAACTAGACAAAAAGATACAATCAACTCTCAATTTACCATGGAATGGGGGAGATGAGGAAATAGTAAAGATTTCAAGATCATAGTTAAAAACCTCATAAAAAATGATACAAAATGGTTGTGTGTGTGTGTGTACATATATATATATATATATATATATATATATACTGAATTATACTAGAATTACCTATTCTAGTATATGTAAATTCTCATACTAGAAATACATGTACATATACATACATGTAGTAAAAATATGTCTAATAATTAGGAACACATTTAGTACTCTAACTCATCCTCATATCAGAAGTAAATCATGAGAATATATCAGCGTGTTCACAGAGCACATGTAAAGAAAACAGTGGGCCATGGAAACGTAGATTAAAAATATCTAAGGAATGAGTAGAAGTCCAAGGAAATAAGAATTGAAGACACAGACGGATAATAGGAGATTTAGGCGGAGTGTAACAACACAGAAGCCAAGGAAGTGGTGACAGCTCACAACAATGACTTAACATGGTGAAATTTCATTTCTTATTCATGTCACATACCACTGCAGCAAGGGGAGTGGAGGCCTTGGAGCAGTTTTTCAGGTACTTAAGTTCCTTCCATCATACAGCTTTGCCATTCCCTAATGTCTTAGAGTCTTCTACTGGAACCTCTGCAAGGAGAGAGAGAGCACACATGGAGAATCATGAGTACAGTAAGTTAAAGTGGCCAAGCCCCAAAGTGGAACACATTACTTCTCACTTTCCACTAGTCAGCAGACTAGTCACATTGGCCTGGGTTAACTGCAGACAGAGTCTGGGAAATGTAGTTAGGCTGTACGCCCTGGAGGAAAAGGAAATGGGACTGATGAGCATAATGCAGGGTCTCTGCACATCCTGAATAAATGTAGCAGAGAGGTTATAAAAGATAAGTGTTTCCATTGGGTGTACAAAATCATTGGTGACTGTGGTGAGAGTGAAATCAGGGGAGTGGCTCAGCCCACTGCAGTGGGGTCAGGAGTGAATGAAAAGGAAAGAAAAGGAGGAAATAACAACTGAGTCTGATCAACTGTGGAAACATGAAAAGGTCAAGCAAATGGACTCACAAGGATGAGAGACTAATCTGAAGGCACAGATAAATGCCACTGCTCAACGATTCTTGGTAACTAACCGGCCAGCCTTCTCCTGGCAAGAGGAAAGCCCTCACTAGGCCTTCATCAAACTTCCACACACATTAAGCTTGAGAAATGCTGTTATCATTTATTTTTTTCCAGAGCGAAAGATTCCAGATGTTCCAGCATGTTTGGTTGAGATCCATCCAAGGAAAAAGGGCATCTGTAATTTCAGCCTTCCATGTGATTTACTAAAGAAAAGGAACATAAAAGAGTAAGCCAATATTTTGCACTATATGTATTAATTTCCTTTGTAATGCATAATTGGGAGATATAATTGTACTAATGTGTTCCTTTAACTGCATAGCAATAATTAGAAATTGGACTTTGATATCTCTAGTTCAATTATAAATAAAATGAAATGTTTTCAAAATGAACCTTTAAATGTCTATTATATATTATTTACTTAAATTGTGTAAATATATTGTAAGAAGGACCAGAATGGTGGTTGCAACCTTTAAGTAACAGATTTAGAAGACAGCCTAAAATAGAAATACAGGTTTAAAAATAGAACATAATGTCATCTTTATTATTCTTCTCCATTTATCTTTTTGTTCCAGGACATTAAGATTTCTGTTACAAACTCTCTGTCAACTTCCTTCCTGATTGTTATACTTTACCGTCAGCATAGAACAGCTATGTTCTCCAAGCAGCAGGTGAATTTAATCCTTTTCCACCCAGACTTGAAAGATGCACTGAAAATATGGAACCATCCTTTCTTCTAATATTCATATGGTACCTACAAGCTTCAAGTGTCATACTTAGAAGACGTGAAGATAAATAGAACACACTCAGCTCTCAAATATTTTATGGTCAGTAGATCCCAAGCCCCATGCTCAAAGTGCTATTTGCATTTTGAAGTTGACAAAGAGATCAGCTTATTGTTCAACCAGTGCCTTGGGTGATTATAATGCTGTGGAATCATTTTCCCATAGGACTTGGCTCTTAGCTTTGCAGGTTAAGAGGTCAGAATTGATCATGCTCAGACTCATGAAACGTATAAGAAACTAATGTATAAATCACATGTTAAAATATTAATTTAAAGTAAAAGTTTTGACTGCCAAACATAACTCAGGCAGGTTGGTCGACACATTCCCTCCCCTGTAGAGAGGGGTGCCTGGAACACCAAATTACTTGCTCAATGAGCATGGAATTATATGATAATGATCATAACAGATGGTGTCATGAAACTTTCATAGCAAACTGCACTCTGCCATGGAGATGTACCTATCAAGGGAATTTGAACTATTAGTCTGCTCTCACCAGGAAAATAACTCTTATTTTCCTTAAAGATGTATATATATATTAAAACCACAAAAAGATGGAGTATTTTCTAATCCATGTTTCATCAACTCTGTAACACTTTAAAAAAATATTGTAAGATCTCTGAAATCAAGATGTTTTACAAATCATAGTTTGTAATTGGCATTTTTTCTTTCTTAAGTGTTCATAAAATAGGGCATCTCAATCAGTGACATCTTAGAATAACATCTTGACATTTTTAGAAACTCCCCCAATTCTGCTTTGGTAAATTGACTTTCATAAACTTAGTCATTGTCCCAGTATATCACTGCTGACTTTCTAAGTTCAAAAACTGTGTCAAGTTTTTTTCTCCCCAATTCATATTCAGATCAGGCTATTATAATTGAGCTAAATTCAAAAGGGATACAGAACATCAGAGTATAGTTCATATACAAGTGCCTTCTGTGTTGTCTGCCTAAAGAAACCCAGGAGTAACCTTCCCTAGGTTTTGTCACCAGTTTGTACTGCAATCCCTTGAAAGCCTCGCAGAGCTCCTGGAGGGAGTCTCTGTGTCCTCAGGATCAGGTCCTACTTGCTATCTCATTATTGCCCTGATAAGACAAGCTTTCTTCAGTGACTACTGTAAACCTTCTGCAGGAAACTACTGCCTGCCACATGGCACCACGAGTGTTTGCTAGGCACCTACCGGCATAGCCATATCTGACAATCTGCAATACACAGGGTACTCAGGCAGCAGTGGGATCCGGACTCTAAGCTTTTATTTCTAAGGATTGTTTTTAAAACATTTACTTACTATGTGTCAAGCCCTTTACTAGTCACTGCAGAGACTGTAGTGAAAAATCCATAGTGTCACTATGTATAGTTATGGAGTTTGTGCACTACATAAAGTCACTCTCCCAAGCAGTGAATGGAGGCTAAAATCTGTGCTACTCTCCACTCACCAAATCTTTTCCCTTAGTGCAGGGCTGAATCTTTATTCAGGAAAGGATGCCATCTTCTTCCTACAAAAGTGCCTTTCCTTATGGAGCAATCTTTGTGTCAGTGGGCCTGTATCAGCCTATTTCTAATTCCTCTGCAAAGAGCATCACCTTTTTCAGTCCCTCTGCCCAGAGAGGGCCTTTCTCTAATTCTTTTCTCCTGTTTCACACACAGGGAGTTGACAGGCTATTGGGTTCTAAATCCTCAGTCCCTGCCCTGAAGGAGCTTACAGTCTAATGGATGGAAATAAACAAAGAAAAAGACCATTGTGATATGTGTGATAAGTGTAAATAGGAGTAAGCTCCCAGTAGGGCCTTGGA
Organism: Smutsia gigantea; assembly: GCA_032199065.1. Lineage (NCBI taxonomy): Eukaryota > Metazoa > Chordata > Mammalia > Pholidota > Manidae > Smutsia > Smutsia gigantea. The sequence continues at coordinate 13,388 of JAVSCE010007169.1, forward strand.
AACACCAAGGAGGACCTAAGCTCTAGCCTGGGGAACCAGGGTAGGCTTCCTGGGGGAGGCTTTGTCTGCCTAGAACCATCTTCCTTCCCCTTCAGCTGTATTAATTCTAATTTATTCTTCAAATGTCAGTTAAATAGCCTTCTCCCAGGTTTTCCCCCACCCCCTTACCTCATAGCCAAATAGCACACTATGCTTTCCTTCATTTTACAATTCTCTTACATGTTCAGTAAACTCCATTATAGCTGAATAAATGGGGCCCAAACATTAAATTTCATATATTACAAGATCACATTACTATGAGGCTAATGAAATGACTGGAGAAAACCCACATAGTTTGCTGACTAGAGTTCCAGGGGTCTGACTGTGTGATCAAAATCCACCCTAGTTTCAGCTAGAGTTTGGAGCAATCTGCTCATATTTGACTTCTCCTGCTTAAATATACTGGGGATGTTTCTAGATCCCATAACTAGCTAGGAATTCCAAGATCACAACACTGATATCCCAGCAATATCCCACTTACCTGGTACGCACTTCATCTACGTGATCAGGAAGATTGCTTTGGGAAAATACTGGGAATGGAGAATTCAACTTCTCCAAATCAATCTTGCCTCTCCCCATCCCAAATTAAGAACATTAGCCCATCACATCTGAAAATGGGACCTGGGCAGAAGACAGGATTAATGGTGAGAAGTACTGTAGTTTTTCTTTTATTTTAATTTTCATTAAGGTATTATTGCTATACACTCTTATGAAAGTTTCACATGAAAAAACAATGTGGTTACTACATTTACCCATATTATCAAGTCCCCACCCATACCCCAATCACTGTCCTTCAGTGTAATAAGATGCCACAGATTCACTATTTGCCTTCTCTGTGCTACACTGTTTTCCTGGTGACCCCACACACGATGTGTACTAAACATAATACCCCTCAATCCCCTCCTCCCTCCCTCCCCACCCACCCGCCCACACCCCTCCCCTTTGGTAACCCCGAGTTCCTCCTTGGAGCCTCTGAGTCTGCTGCTATTTTGTTCCTTCAGTTTTGCTTCGTTGTTATACTCCACAAATGAGGGAAACCATTTGGCACTTGTCTTTCTCTGCCTGGATTATTTCACTGAGCATAATATCCTCCAGCTCCATCCATGTTGTTGCAAACGGTAGAATCTGTTCCTTTCTTATGGCTGAATACTATTCCATTGTGTATATGTACCACTTCTTCTTTATCCATTCATCTACTGATGGACACTTAGGTTGCTTCCATATCTTGGCTTTGGTAAAAAGTGCTGCAAAAAACATAGGGGTCCATATGTCTTCTGGAATCTGAGAAGTTGTATTCTTTGGGTAAATTCCAAGGACTGGGATTCCCGGGTCAAATGGTATTTCTATTTTGAGTTTTTGAGGAACCTCCATATCGCTTTCCACAATGGTTGAACTAGCTAACATTCCCACCAGCAGTGTAGGAGGGTTCCCCTTTCTCTGCATCCTCACCAGCATTTGTTGTTCTTAGTCTTTTGGATGCTGGCCATCCATACTGGTGTGAGGTGATATCTCATTATGGTTTTAATTTGCATTTCCCTGATAATTAGTGATGTGGAGCATCTTTTCATGTGTCTGTTGGCCATCTGAATTTCTTCTTTGGAGAACTGACTCTTTATATCCTCTGCCCATTTTTTAATCAGGTTATTTGTTTTTTGGGTATTGAGGCGTGTAAGTTCTTAATATGTTTTGGATGTTAACCCCTTGTCGGATATGTCATTTACAAATATATTCTCCCATACTGTAGGATGCCTTTTTGTTCTGTTGATGGTGTCCTTTGCTGTACAGAAACTTTTTAGTTTGATGTAGCCCCATGAGTTCAGTATTGCTTTTGTTTCCCTTGCTAAAGGAGATGTGTTCAGGAAGAAGTTGGTCATGCTTATACTCAGGAGATTTTTGCCTATATTGTCTTCTAAGAGGTTTACAATTTTATGACTTACATTCAGGTCTTTGATCCATTTCGAGTTTACATTTGTGTATGGGGTTAAAAAATAATCCATTTTTTTCTCTTGCATATAGCTGTCCAGTATTGTCAACACCAGCTATTGAAGAGGCTGTCATTTCCTCATTGTATGTCCATGGCTCCTTTATCATATATTGACCATATATGGTTGGGTTTATATCAGGGCTCTCTAGTCTGTTCCATTGGTCTATGGGTCTGTTCTTGTGCCAGTACCAAATTGTCTGGATTACTGTGTCTTTGTAGTAGAGCTTGACATTGGGGAGCATAATCCCCCCAGCTTTATTCTTCCTTCTCAGGATTGCTTTGGCTATTCAGGGTCTTTTGTGGTTCCATATGAATTTTAGAACTATTTGCTCTAGTTCATTGAAGAATGCTGTTGGTATTTTGATAGGAATTGCATTGAATTTGTAGATTGCTTTAGGCAGGATGGCCATTGGACAATATTAATTCTTCCTATCCATGAGCATGGGATGTGTTTCCATTTATTGTTATCTTCTTTAATTTCTCTTATAAATGTCTTGTAGTTTTCAGACTATGGGTCTCTCACTTCCTTGGTTGGGTTTATTCCTAGGTATTTTATTCTTTTTGATGCAACTGTGAATGGAATTGTTTTCCTGATTTCTCTTTCTGCTAGTTCATTGTTAGTGTATAGGAATGCCACAGATATCTGCGTGTTAATTTTGGATCCTGCAACTTTGCTGAATTCTGATATTAGATCTACTAGTTATGGAATGGATTCTTTAGGGTTTCTTATGTACAATATCATGTCATCTGCAACAGGGACAGTTTAACTTTTTCCTTGCCAATCTAGATGCCTTCTATTTCTTTGTGTTGTCTGATTGCTGTGGCTGGAACCTCCACTACTATGTTGAATAGAAGTGGGGAGAGTGGGCATCCTTGTCTTCTTCCCAATCTTAAAGAAAGAGTTTTCAGCTTCTTGCTGTTAAGTGTAATGTTGGCTGTGGGTTTGTCATATATGGCCTTTATGATGTTGAGGTACTTGCCCTCTATACCCATTTTGTTGAGAGTTTTTATCCTGAATGGATGTTGAATTTTGTCAAATGCTTTTTCAGCATCTATGGAGATGATCATGTGGTCTTTGTCCTTCTTTTTGTTGATGTGGTGGATGGTGTTGATGGATTTTTGAATGTTGTACCATCCTTGCATCCCTGGAATAAATCCTATTAGATCATGATGGATGATCCTTTTGATGGATTTTTGAATTCGGTTTGCTAATATTTTGTTGAGTATGTTTGGATCTGTGTTCATCAGAGATATTGGTCTGTAATTTTCTTTTTTTGTGGTGTCTTTGCCCGGTTTTGGTATTAGAGTGATGCTGGCCTCATAGAATGAGTTTGGAAGTATTCCCTCTTCTTCTACTCCTTGGAAAACTTTAAGGAGGATGGGTATTAGGTCTTCACTAAATGTATGATAAAATTCAGCAGTGAAGCTATCTGGTCCAGGATTTTGTTCTTAGGTAGGTTTTTGATTACCAGTTCAATTTCGGCTGGTAATTGGTCTGTTGAGATTTTCTGTTTCTTTCTGGGTCAGCCTTGGAAGGTTGTATTTTTTAGAAAGTTGTCCATTTCTTCTAGGTTATTCAGTTTTGTTAGCAGATAATTTTTCATAGTATTCTCTAATAGTTCTTTGTATTTCTGTGGTGTCTGTAGTGATTTTTCCTTTCTCATTTCTGATTCTGTTTATGTGAGTAGACTCTTTTTTTCTTTATAAGTCTGGCTAGGTGTTTATCTATTTTGTTTATTTTCTTGAAGAACCAGCTCTTGCTTTTATTGATCCTTTATATTGCTTTATTCTTCTCTATTTTATTTATTTCTGTGCTTATCCTTATTATGTCCCTCTTTCTACTGACTTTGGGTCTCATTTGTTCTTCTTTTTCTAGTTTAGTTAATTGTGAGTTTAGACTGCTCATATGGGATTGTTCTTCTTTCCTGAGGTAGGCCTGTATTGCAATATCCTTTCCTCTTAGCACAGCCTCCACTGCATCACACAGATTTTGCAGTGTTGAATTATTGTTGTCATTTGTCTCCATATATTGCTTGATCTCTGTTTTTATTTGGTCATTGATCCATTGGTTATTTAGGAGCATGTTGTGAAGCCTCCATGTGTTTGTAGGATTTTTCATTTTCTTTGCATCATTTATTTCTAGTTGCATACCTTTGTGGTCTGAGAAATTGGTTGGTAGAATTTCAATATTTTTGAATTTACCGAGGCTCTTTTTGTGGCCTAGTATACGATCTATTCTTGAAAATGTTCCATGTGCACTTGAGAAGAATGTGTATTCTGCTATTTTGGGTGTAGACTTCTGTAGATGTCTGTTAGGTCCATCTGTTCTAATGTGTTGTTCAGTGACCTGTCTCCTTATTTATTTTCTGTCTGGTTGATCTGTCCTTCAGAGTGAGTGGTGTGTTGAAGACTCCTAGAATAAATGCATTGCATTCTGTTTCCCCTTTTAATTCTGTTGGTATTTGTTTCACATATGTAGGTGCTCCTGTGTTGGGTGCATGGATATTTATAATGGTTATATCCTCTTGTTGGACTGACCCTTTTATCATTATGTAATGTCCTTGTTTGTATCTATTTTGTCTGATACAACTACTGCAACTCCTGCTTTTTTCTCCCCATCAGTTGCAAGAAATATCTTTTCCTTACCTTCACTTTTAGTCTGTGTATGTCTTTGGGTTTAAAGTGATTCTCTTGCAGGCAGCATATAGATAGGTCTTGTTTTTTTATCCATTTAGTGACTCTATGTGCTTTGATTGGTGCATTCAGTCCATTTACATTTAGGGTGATTATGGATAGGTATGTACTTATTGGCATTGCAGGCTTTAGATTCGTGGTTACCAAAAGTTCAAGGTTAACTTCCTTACTATGTAACAGTCTAATTTAACTCACTTAATATGCTATTACAAACACTATGTAAAGGTTCTTTTTTTTTCTTCTCCTTTTTCTTCCTCCTCCATTCTTTATATATTAGGTATCTATTCTGTACTCTTTGTCTATCCCTTGATTGACTTTGGGGATAGTTAATTTAGTTTTGCATTTGCTTAGTAATTAGCTGTTCTACTTTCTTTACTGTGGTTTTATTACCTCTGGTGACAGCTATTAAACCATTGGAACACTTCCGTCCCTAGCAGTCCCTCCAAAATACACTGTAGAGATGGTTTGTGGGAGGTAAATTCTCTCAGCTTTTGCTTATCTGGGAACTGTTTAATCCCTCCTTCAAATTTAAATGGTAATCTTGCCAGATAAAGTAATCTTGGTTCAAGGCCCTTCTGCTTCATTGCATTAAATACATCATGCCACTCCCTTCTGGCCTGTAAGGTTTCTGTTGAGAGGTCTGATGATAGCCTGATGGGTGTTCCTTTGTATGTGATCTTATTTCTCTCTCTGGCTGCTTTTAATAGTCTGTCCTTAGCCTTGATCTTTGCCATTTTAATTACTGTATGTCTTGGTGTTGTCTTCCTTGGGTCCCTTGTATTGGGAGATCTGCACATCTCCATTGCCTGAGAGACTACCTCCTTCCCCAGAAGATTTTAGCAATCACCTCCTCAAATACACTTTCTATCCCTTTTTTTCTGTCTTCTTCTTCTGGTACCTCTACAATGCGAATATTGTTCCATTTGGATTGGTCACCCAGTTCTCTCATTATTCTTTCATTCTTAGAGATCCTTTTTTCTCTCTGTGCCTCAGCTTCTTTGTATTCCTCTTCTCTAGTTTCTATTTAATTTATCGTCTCCTCCAACATATCCAATCTGCTTTTAATACCCTCCACTGTGCTCTACAATGATTGGATCTCCAACTGGAGTTCATTTCTCAGTTCTTGAATATCTTTCCGTACCTCCATGAGCATGTTAATGATTTTTATTTTGAACTCCCTTTCAGGGAGGGTCATGAGGTCGATATCATTTAAATCTTTCTCAGGAGTGGTATTAATAATTTTACTCTGAACCAGGTTCCTTTGGCATTTCATATTTGCATATGGTGCCCACTAGTGCCCAGAAGCTCTACTCTCTGGAGCTGTTCAGCCCCTGAAGCAATGTCTGCAGTTGCAGGGGAATGGTATTGGTGACTGGGGGGAGGAAAAAGCTGTTTCCTGCTTCCCGGTTGCTATGCCTATCTCCACTGCCTGAACCAGTGGGCCGAGCACACAGGTATAAGCCTCTGTGCTTTGCATTTGTAGTAACTGTAGACAGATCTTCCCTCTGGCTGGCCTAATGCCAGGGTCAGTTTGCCGATTTGTGAGCCAGGTGGGGCTGGCTGGGAAAAAGGCACAGTAGGCTGCCTATCACAGAGGGGGTTCTTAGAGATGTGTAGCAGCCAGGGAGCTGGAGTACCTGAAGATCCTGAAAGCTCCCAACTTTCTGGGCAGAGTGCACCCAGACAATTCTGTCTACCTGTCCTTTCTCCTGAGCAGTAAGCTCTGTGCGATCCTTGCCCCTTTAGCAGCCCTCTTGCTAAGGCCTTCCTTGTTAGGAAGTCTCCCAGACTTCCCACCTTTCTTTTGTTCCAGAGCAGCCGGATATGGATCCCTGCTTTCCACAAGTAGCTGGAATCTCAGTCTCTCCAGGAATTCTGCCTGTCTTAGCTTTCCAAACCCCTAATTACGAGAGTATCATGCAAGCACCATGAAATGTAGGTTTGTGCTCCCAGAGCAGGTCTCCAGAGTTAGGTATTCAGCAGTCCCAGGTCTCCACTCCCTCCCTGCTCCATTTCTCTTCCTCCCACCAGTGAGCTGGGGTGGGGGAAGGGCTTGGGTCCTGCCGGGCCACAGCTTTTAGTAAGTTACCCTGTTCTGTGAGGTCTGCTCTTGTCTCCAGGTGTATGCAGTTTGGCACAGTCCTCTTTCCTGTTGCTCTTTTAGGACTAGTTGTATCAGTTATATTTTCATATTATATGCGGTTTTAGGAGGAAGCCTGTGTCTCACCTCTCACGCCACCATCTTTAATCTCTTGCCTGTAGTTGTTTTTATATTATCAGGGAACATGATTTACCAATGTCATTTTCTATATCGTTATAGTTACGTATTTTGGTACAATTACTTGGTTAATGTCCACCTCCTCCTCTAGACTATATATTATATGAGGACATTTTAAATGCTCATAGCATAGCTCTTAACTCATATGAGTTGCTTAATAAATATTTGCTGAGCTGAGCTGATGTTATGTCCAAGCTGAGACCAGAAGACTTTTAAAAGCTAGCTGGACCAAAAGAGTAGGGTGGGGGGAGTATTCTGGGCAGAGGGAGCAACATGAAAAAGGCTAAGAAATGCAAGTGAGTGTGGCATGTTTGTGGAATGTCAAGTAATTCACATGGCTAGAGTACAGCACAGTAATGGAGAGTGAGGAGTGGAGAGCAGTAAGAATTGAAGCTGAAAGGGAAAACAGAAATCAGATCTCAAAGGCCAAGAAACTTGGACTTTACCCTAAAAGCAATGGAAAACCATTGATGGATTTTTAAAAGGAAATTATATGATCAGATTTGCATTTCAGGAAGGTCTACAATGTGAAAAATTTATTAAAGGTGGAAAAACTGCATGCCGAGAGAGAGAGGAATATTTTCAAGATACAGGTTGGTGCCTATATAACCATAGTATATGCTTAAGGAAACTGCCCTGTCCTCAGCCCACATGGAGAGATAATCCTCAAAGTCTTGCTTGTATTTTGCAAGCCTGCTCCGTGTTAAGTCTTGGCAGCAGCTGACTGGACCATGAATGAGAACCTATAAAAAACAATTCATAGGCGGGCAAGTGGTTTATGACATAGCTAGCATGGAAAATAGTAATCAAGACAGTGTGGCATTATCATAGACAAATAGATCGATGGAAGAGATTAGAGGGTCCAGATGTAGGCCACAAATAACATGGTCAATTAATTTTCAGCAAAGGGGAAAAGGCAATTCAGAGGAGAAAAATAGTCTTTTCAACAAATGATACTGGAAAAAGCTCAATATCCATATGCAAAAAATTGAACTTTGATCCATATATAAAAATTAACTCAAAATGAATCATAGACCTAATGTAAAAGCTAAACCATAAAACTTCTAGGAGAAAATATTTGTGAGCTTGAGTTAGGCAAAGATTTCTGAAGTATAAGAAGCTAAAAACACAAGTCATTCAAGAAAAAATTTGATAAAATGGACTTAATCAAAATTAAGAATTTTTGCTCTTCCTAAGACTCAGTTAAGGAATGAAAAGACAACCCACAGCATTGGAGAAATTTTTTGCAAGTCTCTTAATTGGTAAAGGACTTACATTCATAATGTATAAAAATCCTCAAAAATCAGTAAGTAAACAAATAACCTGATACAAAAGGGACAAAAGAATTAACAGTTACTTCACCAAAAAAGATATACTGACATCAAATAAGCTCTGGAAAAATGTCCACCAATCATTAGGAAAATGCAAATTAAAACCATAATGACATATCACCATATACCTGTGAGAATGGCTGAAATTAACAGACTGGCCATGCCAAGTGTCATCCAGGATGCATAGCAACTGGGCCTCCACTACACTGCTTATGGAAGTGTAAAATGGTACAACCACCTTGGGAAAAACTTGGCAGTTTCTTTAAGAAGTTAATCACACCATATAGTGAATATGATTCATCCCTTTCACTCCTGGGTATTTACCAAAGGTAAAAGAAATAAATATCCACACAAAGACTTGTACAAGAATATTCATAGCAGTTTTATTTTAATAGTTCCAAACTGGAAACAACACAAATATCCATCAGGAGGTGAATTTATACAGCCAGCCCCCAAAAAGAATACTCACTATATGATTCTTTTTATGTACAACTCTAGAAAAGGCAAACTAATTTACGGTGACAGAAAGCAGATCAGTGTTTTGCCTGTTGTGGAGGAGGGGACAGGAGTGGGGATAGGGAATTAGAGGTGGATGTGAGGATGTTTTGGGGGGTAATGGATATGTTCACTATTTTGACTGTAATCATGGCTTCAGAGGTGTAGATATATGTCAAAACTTAACAAATTGTACACTTTAAGTAAGTACAGTTTGTTGTTTGTAAAAGAGCTTCAGTAAAACTCTTAAAATTTTCTAAAAGAGATAATGGAAGGAGCAAGTTCCTTGAAGTGATGGAAGAGCCAGGTATTAAGATTAACCTTGGACAGAAAGAGATAACAGTCTGATTTGAAACATTTCTGTGTGTGGTATTGGGCAGATAAGATTATTTCTTTTGGTAGATGTTGTCTATTTTCTCTGTAAAATTGGCAACAAGCCTTTCTGCACAAAATGACCTGAAGGAGGTAGGCAGAAAGCTCGAGCAGAGTGGAGCAAGTTTGAAACAGCGGCTATGGAGAGTGGGTGAGCAGAGACCTTAGCATTTGGGCGGCATTAGGGTTTCTGCTGACATTAGAGACCAAGAACTATACTGAGACCAGTTCTGTATCATTATGTAATTTCCTCTAGTACGAGTTAGCAGTGCAAGTAAAGAAACAGGCCTCTCACTTCTCTAAACATGTCTTATCTTTCGGAAGCTTCTTTAATCTTTTGAACACTTAGATTTCTATGGCATCTGCTCCACCATTTCACCAAACATGTCAAGACATTTTTTGTTCATTCATTCATCCAATAAATATCTACTGAGTCCCTTTAATTCAGGTGTGAGGTGTTTAGTAGTCTAAATATACATCATATATAGTAGTCTAAATATACATGATTCCTGCTTTCAGGTCCATGCCTAAATAAACAACTTCCTACCCCAGGCTCTACCCTGGTCCCTTGCAGACGTCAGGGGATGAGACACTTCCCAAGTGTAGGTCACCCCTAGGCCTCATGCCAGCTACACCCATTTGGCCACCCATAATCAATGTGGCTCCAACATTGTCCCCATTTTCAAACTGGCCCCATGTCATGTTCCTCCTTTCTAGTGTGGGTATTGTGAGCTGGGAGAAGTATGTGGTTAACCCAGAATTCCTAGGATCTGCAACTAAAGACCCAAGGGCAAAAGGGAATGTGCACAACCATCTAGGACTTTCAGTGAGATCTTCAGGTATTTGTTTCCCTTGAAATTCAATAAACCTTCACAATGACTTCTATTAAAGATGAATGCTAACGGGCAGTTTCACCCAGTTTGGATAACAAATTATTAAGAAATCTTTACATGTTAAATAATGTGGCACTACTGCATCAAATGGAAGTGATATATTATTTCTTTATCCTCTTAAAAGAGAGATATCAGATGCATAATAGTCAAGTACATATGAATGTATATTCATGTATGTGGAATGTTGAGTTAGGATTCACATTACATTTGCTTTGAGGGGAAATAGAAAAGTAAGAGTTTCTTTCTACCTTTGTAAGTCTATTTGGAGTAGAGTAAGAAATCTCATAAGAGATTATGATTCTTAGCTAGAATCCTGTGTATTTTGGTCATCTAGCTGACTGTCAATAATCTGTCTGTTAGGTCACAGTCAGAAGAGACAGCTAAGTAGTAATAAAAGAAAAAATAGGTATAAAAAGATACATGGATGTTCTTTTCTCTACGGTTGCTGAGAACCAAAAAATTAAAAATATACACAGATGCATAGGAGATGTTTCTTTTGGTGAAAGGGGGAAAACGAATCCATAAAAATTGGGAATAGAAATTGATGAGTTTGGCAAAAGGCCTTGGAAAAGAGGAGTGATAGACAATCTGACTAATAAGAAAAAAATGCTGCAAAGTAGCACCAGGACCGAAAAAGCAACAATTTTTAAAATTGTACAGGAAAACAAAGTGGTCTTGTAATAGCCCCTGAGGGAAGCTTTCTTATGACTATGAAATTTTCCTAAGGAACAAAATGGAAAAAGGAGACTCTGCCTGCAATATCCCTAAAGAGATAAAGTATTAATCTTTCTATCCCTATGGGTAGTAAGGAATTTTTTAATAGGAAAAGTATCATATGCCAGCTATTTCCCTAAGTCAGGTCAATGCACAGATTCCCCATGTGTCCTAGATGGCAAGGAATCTGACTGGAGATTCCAGGATGATCACCATCCATACTTAAGTGTAAAGGCTACATCTGGCCAACTATTAATATTTTGTCTGCAGTCATACTTGCCAGAGGAAGTTGCTGAAATCTTTACAGAAAACAAGAGAAGATCCATGAATTTACTGAAGTTTTATCAGTCCCCACCCCCCAAATGACAAAGATTTGTGCTGGAATTCATAATTTCCTCCAGTTCTTTGGAACCTTAACCACTGAGATAGGGAATTATTAGAGCTTACTATAAAAAATGTCCTCTCAGTCTTTTTTCTTTAAGTAAATAATCAAAGGTAATTATAAAAATAATTCTAAATTACTCTTAAGACAGATCAGAGGGTGACTCACGAAGAATTCACCCTCTTCCAAAAACAACTTACTTTGTCTCCCCTAACTCCCTCGTTGGTTTGTGTCTGGAAGGATTGGCCTGAAGAACCTTCAGGCAAACCTTATGAAATGTTTTTTCTTAGCTGAACTTTTGATAGGTACTTGGCATCCATGAATTTAGGATTTTGTACAGTACCAGAGCACAGTATGTCTATGTTGCTCTGATAGTCAGCCCAGTTTGGGGCTGCATCACTGTCAGACCGATTCAATCAAAATTATCTGTCATGTGCATGCTGGGTGCTGGGAATCACACCATTTGTAATATTAGGCATAATTCTATGAAAAATATTGCAAGATCCCTGCCCTCATGAAGCTTACACTCTAGAATGTTCACTGTAGTTTAACTCAAGGAGTTGAAATGTAAGTGGATACTGGACACTTCAAGAAAACGATTCTTAGATAATCCTATGAATCAAGTGGGATAAGAACTATTAGGAAAGGAAGAGTGAAGTTAAGGTACTGATCCGAAGAAAGAACTCCTGCTTGGAGTTGACTCAGGCCCACAGGCTCAGGTGAGGGAATGAGGAAAAACCTTTTGTTTTGTAGGTAGGGAGGGCAGCTCAGTGAGAGCTCACTTAGACCCAGAGCAGAGCATTCTTAGAGCAAGAGCAGGCTGTGGCTTATGTGCTATGATTTGAGATGAACTGGGAAAGCTGCCAGTTCAAAATGTCTCTTCCACAGATGTCTGGAAAACGTGAATGTTTACTTCTCGTGGGAGAGGTGGTGGATAAAAAAAATGGACTTTGGAATCAGGCCCGTTTGTTTGTGAATTGCAGCTGTGCAACTTACTGTGTATAAGTTACTCTTCTCTCTTAGCCTCAGTTTCTTCACCTATAAGATGGGGATGAACATGCCTGCTCATAAGGTTTTTATAAGGCTTAAAAGTGAGTGTGACTGTAAATCAAGCACTTGCACAAGTGCTCAGAAACAAAAAAAATTCAATAAATGATAGATATTCTTAATGTTATTTATACTGATTTATTCACTTATTCATTTACTTAACATTTACTGAACTCCCACTATGTGTCAGGTATTGTGTTCCTCATGGTGAAACAGCCCTGGAAGCAACCAACTATAGTAAATGTGAAAGGTGCCCTAAGAAACAGAGTGAATTTCTTTTTCTCTTTCCCAAAGCAGAGGAAGGAGAGAGGACATTCCAGGAAGATGGAACAAAATAGGCTCAGTAAATGAAAAATGTTTTAGATCAGTTTCTTCCTAGAAACTGGACTGTTAATATAAGAGGCTGTTTCCTCCAAAAAACCACAATATTCCCTTGACTTCTGCGACACTGCTCCCTCCTGGTTTTTGTGCAGTCTCTGGTAGGTCTGTCTCAGTCTCCTTTGTGGGGTCTTTCTCCTTTACCATCAGATGTTGGAATTCCTCAAGACTGTCTGAGTTTCTTTCCTCATGCCATATACTCTCCTAAGCCATCTCCTCCATTACCAATAATTTCTGAGGAATTCCATTACCATCTAAATGTTAACTCCCACATTTTTATATCTGCGTCACATCTCTCTTATGAACCCTCCTATCTCCATCTGACTCATATTCCCAATTATTTAGTGCATATCTTCACCTGGTTACCTTAAGAACACCTCAAAATTAGAATGCCCCAAGCTAACTTACCTTCTTTCCAAAGCCCCTCTCAGTGTCACCTGTCTCAGTCAGTGCACCACCATCCACTCAAGTGCTGTCCAAATTAAAAACCTGGCAGTCATTCCTGATTCCACCCTCTCCCTCGGTCATCACACTTAATCAGTCATCAAGTCTATTCCTTCAACCTCTTAGGTATGGATATCATATTGTCTCCCCACATTGGGTCCACTTTGCCCCCCACCCAATCCAGTCTCTACACAACACCCAGAAAATGCAAATCTAGCTGTGTCACGACCTAGTTTAAACCCTTCAAAGGCTTCCCATTGCCCTTAGGATAAATTCCAAACTCTTTATAAAGCTGTCTGCTTACCACTCTCCTAGATCCAGTCATTCTGAAACTTTTAAGAATATTTCCTGGGACACACTATCCAGGCTATTGCTTGCCTCATAGGTTTTCCCACTCCTTGTTCCCTCTGGCTGGAATGCTTTGCTGTCCTGTCCTTCTTTTCATCTGACTACTGAGTTGTTGCGCAGGTCTCACTTAAAGGTCACTTCCTTGTTGAAACCTTCACAACTCCTCACTCTAAGTCTAACTCCCCTCTTACCCTGGTGTTTCAATTACAGACATTTACCAAGAATCTACTAGGAGCCAAGTATATGTCTGAAACTAGGAATATATATTAGTGAGGAAAAGCAACATAGTATCTTCCTTACATAGCATAGAGCCTTATGGGAAAAAAGTTATCAAATAATCACACACATAAATGTAAAATTATAACTATGAAAAGTGCTATGAAGTAGAAGTGCACAATGCTTTGAAAGGACTAGGTTGGACATTGATCTAGACCTGAAAATTGAGTAGAAGTCAATAGTGAGCTGTGATGAGGAAGTGTGTTTCCCATCGGGACAGCAAATCATAGGCCCTGTGGCAGGAGAGATTGAGACGCGTTCAAGAACAGAAAGAACAGAGGGACTGCAGAGCAAAGAGCAAGGGGGACACATAGAAAATCTCCCTCAGCAGAAAATGGGGCCAAATTGTACTAAGTCTTTGTACTAAGAGCTGTGGATAAGGAACAAAGTGGAAGGAGTGGCTAGAAGAAAATGATCAGATTTACATTGTGAAACTATCACTGTTGATGATGTGTGGAGAATAGATAGGCTTAGGTGAGAATGGGTGTTTCCAATAGTTAAAATGGTGAGAAGGCTATTGCAGAGGTCGAGGTGAGCATAGTGTTAGCTTGGATCAGGGAGGTGGTAATAGAGATGGAGAGATGGTAATATTGTCAGTGATGTTTTGGACATGAAATTAATTGGCTTTGGTATTGCATTGAACTCCCCTGGTTTCCATGAAGAGGGAATTAGAATTTCAGGGCTTTTTGCCTGATCTCAGCGATTGATGAGTTTGAGAGAGTAATGGGGCTTGCAAGTCTCAAGCCTTGCCTTCTCTTTAGGACTGGCCTGTCCATGCAGGGAGCATGTGCTTTTGGGCTGCAAAGAGGTCAAGTTTTTTGATGAAGAGCTTGTCCTTCTGAGGAGCCTTATGGCACAGTGACTTCAGTGGTCTGGTCCTACCAGGGACAGGGTAATCTTTTGAAAGCTGGGGTTCAGAGTTAGGAAACCCATTTTAGCCACATACTTAAGTCACAGTCTTCCATATGCTTTTATCAATAACAAAGTTGACACATTGATCTCTATCTTCCTGACACTCAATCTACTGCTTAATTTATTCAGATCTCAGATGGGGCTTGAGGGAGGAGGAGACAATGAACAGTGATGAGTCCCGGATTTCTAGCTTATACAACTGCATAGACTATGGTGCCTTTTCTTTCCTTTCCTTTCCTTTCTTGCCCTGTCCTGTCTCATCCTTCTTTTCTCTTCTCTTTTTCAGATGGTGCAGTCAGAACCCACAAGTTCAAAGTTTGGGACATGTTGAGTTTGAGATAACTAGACAATTGTATATATAGACAATTGTATGTACTGGGGCACAGGGCTGCAATTTGACTTGGAGATAGAAAATTGGGAATTTTCTGCATATAGATCTCATTAATGGGCATAGATGCACTCACCTGGGGAGAGATTATAGAGTAAGGAAGGAGGTTAGGCCTGAGCTTCCATGAACTACAATATTAAAGCCAGTTTGAGGAGGAAGAGTCTGAGAATGTGGGCCAGTTGGCTGATACTGGAGCAGTTCCAGAGGTCAGAGGGGCTTTAGACAATGACACTGGGGGAAGGGCTGAACAAGGGGCAAGGAGATCAAGGGCCTTATGGGGATGATGGCACACAGAAGATGTAAGGCCTAGGGTGGCCTTACACATTGGGCATTGACTAATGAACACAGGTTTAAATTTAGTCTCAAAGCTTGTAATAATTTAATAATTTATAATTATATGTATAATGCCTGGCTTCCCTTCCAGAAAGAGACTTTGAAAGACTGTCATTTCCTGGTCATTGCTGAATCCTCAGCGATATGAATCAGCACAATTCCTAGAACAAAACAGAGATTCAATATCCTTTCACTTCCTACCTCTATTCATGATAAGAAGGCCTGAAAAAGAGAAGCCTGTCATTATTTCTTAGGTTAAGCACTAGTTATAGGTACAAAGAGAGAGGGGTGGTGGTAAAAAGAAATACATATTTGTTACTCAACACTGTGTTCCATTCTGATGAGCTGTATATTCTTACGTGTTATTATTAGTCCAAATTCTTCTCCTTTAGTGTTATAATTATTTGATTGCATGGAACTCTTGATAAAATAATTCAAAAAATTCTTCAGGCTTTCCAAAATATATCTGGCTCACAAAATTATAAATCCAACTACATGGAAATATGCATTAAAACAAAGACTGGAAAGAAATGTGATGACATGTTCATAGGAGTACCTGTTGAATGGACATTTGGGTTATCCCCAATTTTGGCTATTATGAGTAATGCCATTATGAAAAGAGTTTTGGGAGGACATATGTTTTCATTTCTTTTGGGTAGACACATAGGAGTAGATATTCTGGCTTATACAGTAACTTTCCCCCAAAATGCTAAATTGTCCAAAAGTGTTGGCAACGTGTGTGGGTTCTAGTTTCTTTAAATCCTTGCCAATTCTGGTATTGTCAGCCTTAGATTTTAGTCATTCTAGTGAGTATGTAGTGGTATCTCATGATTTTAATTTTCACTTACTAATGACTAATGATACTGGGAGTCTTTTCATGTGCCTGTTGCCATGTGTGTATATTGAATGAAGTGACTAAACAAATCTTTGCCCATGTCTTTATTGGGTTGTTTGTCTTTATTGTTGAGGTCCAAGGGTATATATATATTCTGGATGCAACTCCTTCATGAAATACCTGTCTTGCAAATATTTCCTTCCTCTCAGTCTGTGTCTTGCCTTTTAATTTTTAAAATGTTTTCCTTAGAACAGAAATATTTAATTTTGATAACGTTAAATTTATCAATTTTTAAATGTCATTGTTTGTGCTTTTTGTGTAATATCCAAGAAATCTTTGCTTACTCAAGATCACAAAGGTTTTCCCCATGTGGCTGAATAATGTTCCATTGTGTATATGTACCACATCTTCTTTATCCATGCATCTATTGATGGACACTTACGTTGCTTCCATATCTTGGCTATTGTAAATAATGGGCAATAAACATAGAAGTGAATATATCTTTTAGAATCAGGGATTTTGTTTTCTTCAGGTAAATTTCTAGAAGGGGAATTACTAGGTCGAATGGTATATCTATTTTCTGTTTTCTGAGGAACCTCCGTACTGCTTTCCACAGTGACTGTACCAGTTGACATTCCCACCAATAGTGTAAGGGCATTCCCTTTACTCCACATCCTTGTCAGCACTTGTTATTTCTTGTCTTTTGGATGGTGGCCATTCTGACTGGCAGGTGTGAGGTAATATCTCATTGTGTTTTTTTCTTAATTTATTTTTATTTTGGTATTATTAATGCACAATTACATGAGCAACATTATGGTTATTAGACTCCACATATTGTCAAGTTTCCACCACATACCCCATTATAGTCACTGTCCATCAGCGTAGTAAGATGCTATAGAATCACTACTTGTCTTCTCTGTGTTATACTGCCTTCCCCATGTCCACCCGCTCACATTATATGTGCTAATCATAATACCCCTTTTCCCTCTTATCCCTCCCTTCCCACCCATCTTCCCCAGTCCCTTTCCCTTTGGTAACTATTAGTCCATTCTTGGGTTCTGTGAGTCCGCTGCTGTTTTGTTCCTTCAGTTTTTCTTTTGTTCTTATATTCCACAGATGACTGAAATCGTTTGGTACTTGTCTTACTCTGCCTGGCTTATTTCACTGAGCATAATACCCTCTAGCTCAATCTATGTTGTTGCAAATGGTAGGATTTGTTTTCTTTTTATGTCTGAATAATATTCCATTGTGTATATGTACCACATCTTCTTTATCCATTCATCTACGATGGACACTCAGGTGGCTTCCATTTCTTGGCTATTGTAAATAGTGTTGCGATAAACAAAGGAGTGCATATGTCTTTTTCAAACTGGGCTGCTCCGTTCTAAGGGCAAATTCCTAGTAGTGGAATTTCTGAGTCAAATGGTATTTCTATTTTGAGTTTTTTGAGGAATCTCCATAGTGCTTTCCACAGTGGTTGAACTAATTTACATTCCCACCAGCAGTGTAGGAGGGTTCCCCTTTCTCCACATCGTTGTCAACATTTTTTGTTGTTTTTCTTTTGGATGGTGGCCATCCTAACTGGTGTGAGGTGATATCTCATTGTGGTTTTAATTTGCATTTCTCTGATGATTAGTGATGTGGAGCATCTTTTCATGTGCCTGTTGGCCATCTGAATTTCCTCTTTGGAGAAGTTTCTGTTCAGCTCCTCTGTCCATTTTTTAATTGGCTTATTGTTTTAATTGTTTTTTGAGGTGTGTGATCTCTTTATATAATTGGGATGTCAACCCCTTATCGGATATGTCATTTATGAATATATTCTCTCATATCATGGGAGGTCTTTTTGTTCTATTGATGGTGTCCTTTGCTGTACAGAAGCTTTTTGGTTTGATATAGTCCTACTTGTTCATTTTGGCTTTTGTTTCCCTTGCCAGGGGAGATATGTTCATGAAGAAGTTGCTCATGTTCATATCCAAGAGATTTTTGCCTACGTTTTTTTCTAAGACTTTTATGGTTTCATGACTTACATTCAGGTCTTTGACCCATTTTGAGATTATTTTTGTGGATGGGGTTAGACAATAATCCAGTTTCACTCTCTTACATGTAGCTGTCCAGTTTTGCCAACACCAGCTGTTGAAGAGGCTGTCATTTCCCCATTGTATATACATGGCTCCTTTATCATATATTAATTGACCATATATGCTTGGGTTTATATCAGGGCTCTCTAGTCTGTTCCATTGGTCTATGGGTCTGTTCTTGTGCCAGTACCAAATGGTCTTGATTACTGTGGCTTTGTAGTAGGGCTTGAAGTCAGGGAGCATAATTCCCCCACTTTATTCTTCCTTCTCAGGATTGCTATGGCTATTCAGGGTTTTCAGTGGTTCCATATGAATTTTAGAACTATTTGCTCTAGTTCTTTGAAGAATACTGTTGGTATTTTGATAGGAATTGCATTGAATCTGTATATTGCTTCAGGCAGGATGGCCATTTGGACAATATTAATTCTTCCTATCCATGAGCACTGAATGTGTTTCCATTTATTGGTATCTTCTTTAATTTCTCTCATGAGCATCTTTCAGAGTATAATCTTTCACTTCCTTGGTTAGGTTTATTCCTAGGTATTTTATTCTTTTTGATGCAATTGTGAATGGAATTGATTTCTCTTTCTGCTAGTTCATTGTTAGTGTATAGGAATGCAACAGATTTCTGTGTATTAATTTTGTATCCTGCAACTTTACTGAATTCTGATATTGGATCTAGTAGTTTTGGAGTGGATTCTTTAGGGTTTTTTATGCACAGTATCATGTCATCTGCAAACAGGGGCAGTTTGACTTCTTCCTTACCAATCCCGATGCCTTTTATTTCTTTGTGTTGTCTGATTGCCATGGCCAGGACCTCAGAAACTATGTTGAATAAAAGAGGTAGAGTGGGCATCCTTGTCTTGTTCCTGATCTTAAAGGAAAAGCTTTCAGCTTCTTGCTGTCAAGTATAATGTTGGCTGTGGATTTGTCATATATGCCCTTTATTATGTTGAGGTAATTGCCCTCTCTACCTATTTTGTTGAGAGTTTTTATCATGAATGGATGTTGAATTTTGTCGAATGCTTTTTCAGCATCTATGGAGATGATCATGTGGTTTTTCTCCTTTTTGTTTATGTAGTGGATGATGTTGATGGATTTTTGAATGTGGTCCCATCGTTGCATACCTGGAATGAATCCCACTTCATCATGATGGATGATCTTTTTGATGTATTTTTGAATTCAGTTTGCTAATATTTTGTCGAGTATTTTTGCATCTATGTTCAGGGATATTGGTCTGTAATTTTTTTTTTGTGGTGTCTTTGCCTAGTGGTGTTATTAGAGTGATGTTGGCCTTGTAGAATGAATTTGGGAGTATTCCCTCCTCTTCTACTTTTTGGAAAACTTTAAGGAGGATTGGGTATTAGGTTTTCATTAAATGTCTGATAAAATTCAGCACTGAAACCATCTGGTCCAGGTGTTTTGTTCTTAGGTAGTTTTTGGATTACCAATTCAATTTCTTTGCTGGTAATTGGTCTGTTCAGATTTTCTCTTTCTTCATGGGACAGCCTTGGAAGGTTGTATTTTTCTAGAAAGTTGTCCATTTCTTCTAGGTCATCCAGTTTGTTACCGTATAATTTTTCACAGTAATCTCTCATAATTCTTTGTATTTCTGTGCTGTCCATAGTGATTTTTCCTTTCTCATTTCTGATTCTGTTTATGTGTGTAGACTCTCTTTTTTTATTTATAAGTCTGGCTAGGGGTTTATCTATTTTGCTCATTTTCTTGAAGAACCAGCTCCTGCTTTCACTGATTCTTTCTATTGTTTTATTCTTCATAATTTTATTTATTTATACTTTAATCTTTATTATTTCCCTCCTTCTACTGACTCTGGGCCTCATTTGTTTTTCCTTTTCTAGTTTCATTAATTGTGATTTTAGACTGTTCATTTGGGATTGTTCTTCTTTCCTGAGGTAGGCCTGTATTGTAATATATTTCCCTTTTAGCCTGGCCTTTGCTGTGTCCCACAGATTTTGCGGTGTTGAATTATTGTTGTCATTTGTCTCCATATATTGCTTGATCTCTGTTTTTATTTGGTCTTTGATCCATTGATTATTTAGGAGCATGTTATTAAGCCTCCATGTGTTTGTGGGATTTTTCATTTTCTTTGAGTAATTCATTTCTAGTTTCATACCTTTGTGGTCTAAGAAGCTGGTTGGTACAATTTCAATCTTTTTAAATTTATTGAAGTTCTTTTTGTGGCCTAGTACATGATCTATTCTTGAAAATGTTCCATGTGCACTTGAGAAGAATGTGTATTCTGCTGCTTTTGGATGGAGCGTTCTGTAGATGTCTGTAAGGTCCATCTGTTCTAGTGTGTTGTTCTGTGCCTCTGTCTCTTTATTTTCTGTCTGGTTGATTCTGTCCTTTGTAGTGAGTGGTGTGTTGAAGTCTCCCAAAATGAATGCATTGCATTCTGTTTCCCCCTTTAATTCTGTTGGTATTTGTTTCACATATGTAGGTGATCCTGTGTTGGGTGCATAGATATTTATAATAGTTATATCCTCTTGTTGGACTGATCCCTTTATCATTATGTAATGTCCTTCTTTGTCTCTTGTTACTTTCTTTGTTTTGAAGTCTATTTTGTCTGATACAAGTACTGCAGCTCCTGCTTTTTTCTCCCTATTCGTTGCATGAAATATCTTTCTCCATCCCTTTACTTTCAGTCTGTGTATGTCTTTGGGTTGGAAGTGAGTGTCTTGTAGGGAGTATATAGATGGGTCTTGTTTACAGTGACTCTACGTCTTTAGATTGGTGCATTCAGACCATTTACATTTAGGGTTATTATCAATAGGTGTGTACTTATTGCCATTGCAGGCTTTAGATTCATGGATACCAAAGGTTCAAGGGTAATTCCATTAGTATCTAACAGTATAATTTAACTCACTTTGTATGCTATTACAAACACAACCTAAAGATTTTTTTCCTCCTTTTTCTTCCTCCTCCATTCTTTGTGTGTTATGAATCATATTCTGTACTCTTTGTCTATCCCATGGGTGCCATCTATTTAGCCTTAGGAATACTTCCATCTATAAGAGTCCCTCCAAAATCCACTGTAGAGGTGGTTCGTGGGAGGTAAATTCTCTCAGCTTTTTCTTATCTGGAAATTGTTTAATTCCTCCTTCAAATTTAAATGATAACCTTGCCAGGTAGAGTATTCTTGGTTCAAGGCCCTTCTGCTTCATTGCATTAAATATATCATGCCACTCCCTTCTGGCCTGTAAGGTTTCTGTTGAGAAATATGATGATAGCCTGATGAGTGTTCCTTTGTATGTGATCTTTTTTCTTTCTCTGACTGCTTTTAATAGTCTGTCTTTATCCTTGATCTTCACCATTTTAATTATTGTATGTCTCGATGTTGTCTTCCTTGGGTCCCTTGTGTTGGGAGATCTGTGCATCTCCATGGCTTGAGAGACTATCTTCTTTCCGAGACCGGGGAAGTTTTCAGCAATTACCTCCTCAAGGACACTTTCTATCCCTTTTTCTCTCTCTTCTGGTACACCTATTACGTGAATCGTTCATTTGGACTGGTCACACAATTCAGTCAATATTCTTTCATTCTTAGAGACTCTTTTTTTTTCTGTGCCTCACCTTCTTTGTATTCCTCTTCTCTAATTTCTAATCCATTTACCATGTCTTCTACTACATCTAATCTTCTTTTAAATCCCTCTATTGTATGTTTCATTTCAGATATGGAATTCCTTTTTTTATAATTTATTTTGGTATCATTAATATACAATTACATGTGCAATATTTTTTTTAATGGAAGTTTTTCATTCAGAACTATGTTTCATTATTATAATCTAATGCTTTTATCTTTTTTTTTTTTTTGATGCTGAGAGAGCACCTCTCACATTTATTGATTAAATGGCTGCTAACAACAATAGAATTCTGCATAGGGAACTCAAAACACTATCACTAATCAACTCCAAGCTTAATTCTCAACAGTCTCCAATCTTTTGGAGCATAACGAACAAGTTCCAATACAGTGAACAAGCTCCCACAAGGTGAACAATGCAAGGAACATAGTGAACAAGTTCTCACAAGGTGAACAATGCAAAGGCAGTCATATCAGAGAAACTAATTCAGTTACTATAATCAATCAAGTCAACTATGATTATTCATATGATTTTTATACTTAAATTATAAGTGAATCCCACATTTCCCCCTTTTTTGTTTTAACTGACGTAAATGCGTATGCATATATTTGTGGAAGGTACCAGAATAATGATTAGCTGGGCTCGGCCTGTGACATAGCTTGTCACAGGCAATGTCTCTCTCATCTGGAGGGGTGGGGTTCTATGCCTCACCTCAGTTGGCCCCCACGTTGCTCACCTGAGGTCACTTGCGACTGTGCCTGTCTTAGGTTGTTCCTCCCATGAGGAATCTTACCTGTCTTTGAGTAACCAGCCATCTCCTGGGACCAAACAGGGAGACAAAATACAAAAGAGAGGACAGACAGCAGCTATAATTCTGGATAAAATGACAATATACATGATTATTTTCTTGCAGCAAATGCAGGTGGGGAATCAGTATATGATTTCACAAAGTTGTTTAAAAGGAATCACTTATTTCTTGAAGTTAATTCTTGAAAAGTAGCATATGCTTGTATAGGCTTTAAAAGACCAACAACTGCCTTCCGCACACACACTAGGAGAAAAAGAAATACAAATGCATAACAGTATTAGACCTACAATTATAGGCCATATCCAATGAAACAAAGAAAACCAATTTAACAATCCAGGCATTTGTGAAAACTTATCAATAACATGGTGAATGTTGTCTATTTGATCTTGAATAGTATGCAAAAAATCAGACAAATTAAAACAACACATCCCTGGAAATAGTTCACATCATATATGTTCTTTTTTTTTTTCTTAATTACTTATTCTTTTATTAGCTTCTCCTAAGTATTCTTTTTTTATAATTTATTTTGGATCATTAATCTACAGTTAAATGTGCAATATTATGATTATTAAACTACACCCTTCATCAAGTCCCCCCCACCAATCCCATTACACTCACTGTCCATCAGCGTAGTGAGATGCTATAGAATCACTACTTGTCTTCTTTGAGTTCTACAGCCCTCCCTCCCCGTGCCCCCCCCCAACATTACATCTGCTAATCGTAATGCCCCTTTTTCCCCCTTCTCCCTCCCATCGCACCCATCCTCCTCAGTTCCTTTCCCTTTGGTAACTCTTAGTCCGTTCTTGGGTTCTGTGAGTCTGCTCCTGTTTTGTTCCTTCAGTTTTTTTCATTGTTCTTATACTCCACAGATGAGTGAAATCATTTCATACTTGTCTTTTTCGGCTAGACTTATTTCACTAAGCATAATACCCTCTAGCTCCATCCATGCTGTTGCAAATCGTAGAATTTGTTTTTTTCTTACGGCTGAATAATATTCCACTGTGTATATGTACCACGTCTTTATCCATTCATCTACTGATGGACACTTAGATTGCTTCCATTTCTTGGCTATTATAAATAGTGCTGCGATAAACATAGGGGTGCATCTGTCTTTTTCAAATTGGGCTGCTGCATTCTTAGGGTAAATTCCTAGTAGTGGGATTCCTGGGTCAAATGGTATTTCTATTTTGAGTTTTTTGAGGAACCTCCATACTGCTTTCCACAGTAGTTCAACTAATTTGCATTCCCACCAGCAGTGTAGGAGGGTTCCCTTTTCTCCACATCCTCGCCAACATTTGTTGTTGTTTGTGTTTTGGATGTTGGCCATCCTCACTGGTGTGAGCTGTTCTCTTTTTGTGGTTTTAATGTGCATTTCTCTGATGATTAGCGATGTGGAGCATCTTGTCATGTGCCTGTTGGCCATCTGAATTTCTTCTTTGGAGAAGTATATATTCTTGTCCTCTGCCCATTTCTTAATTGGATTATTTGCTTTTTGTTTGTTGAGGTGTGTGAGTTCTTTATATATTTTGGATGTCAACCCCTTATCTGACATGTCATTTATGAATATATTCTCCCATACTGTAGGATGTCTTTTTGTTCTACTGATGGTGTCCTTTGCTGTACAGAAGCTTTTCAGCTTGATATAGTCCCACTTGTTCATTTTTGCTTTTGTTTCCCTTTCCCGGGGAGATATGTTCATGAAGAAGTCGCTCATGTTTATGTCCAAGAGATTTTTGCCTATGTTTTTTTCTAAGAGTTTTATGGTTTCATGACTTACATTCAGGTCTTTGATCCATTTTGAGTTTACCTTTCTGTATGGGGCTAGACAGTAGTCCACTTTCATTCTCTTACATGTAGTTGTCCAGTTTTTCCAACACCAGCTGCTGAAGAGGCTGTCATCTCCCCATTGTATATCCAAGGCTCCTTTATCAAATATTAATTGACTGTATATGTTTGGGTTAATGTTTGGATTTTCTATTCTGTTCCACTGGTCTGTGGGTCTGTTTTTGTGCCAATACCAAATTGTCTTGATTACTGTGGCTTTGTAGTAGAGCTTGAAGTCAGGGAGTGTAATTCCCCCTGTTTTATTCCTCCTTCTCAGGATTGCTTTGGCTATTCGGGGTCTTTTGTAGTTCCATATGAATTTTAGAATTATTTGTTCCAGTTCATTGAAGAAGGCTTCCTGTATTTTGATAGGGATTGTGTTGAATCTGTAGATTGCTTTAGGTAGTATAGCCATTTTGACAATATTTATTCTTCCTAGCCAAGAGCATGGGATGAATTTCCATTTGTTAGTGTCCTCTTTAATTTCTCTTAGGAGTGTCTTGTAGTTTTCAGAGTATAGGTCTTTCACTTCCTTCATTAGGTTTATTCTTAGGTATTTTATTCTTTTTGATGCAATTGTGAATGGAACTGCTTTTCTGATTTCTCTTTCTCTTAGCTCATCGTTAGTGTATAGGAAAGCAACAGATTTCCGTGTGTTAATTTTGTAACCTGCAACTTGCTGAATTCAGATATTAGTTCTAGTAGTTTTGGAGTGGAGTCTTTAGGGTTTTTAATGTACTGTATCATGTCATCTGCAAATAGTGACAATTTGACTTCTTCTTTACCATTCTGGATGGCTTGTATTTCTTTGTTTTGTCTGATTGCCGTGGCTAGGAGCTCCAGTACTATGTTGAATAACAGTGGAAAGAGTGGGCATCCCTGTCTTGTTCCCAATCTTAGATGAAAGGCTTTTAGCTTCTCGCTGTTAAGTATGATGTTAGCTGTGGGTTTGTCATATATGGCCTTTATGATGTTGAGGTACTTGCCCTTTGTACCCATTTTATTGAGAGTTTTAATCATGAATGGATGCTGAATTTTGTCAAATGCTTTTTCAGCATCTATGGAGATGATCATGTGGTTTTTGTTCTTCTTTTTGTTGATGTAGTGGATGATGTTGATGGATTTTTGAATGTGGTACCATCCTTGCATCCCTGGGATGAATCCCAGTAGATCATGGTGTGTGATCCTCTTGATGTATTTTTGAATTCGGTTTGCTAATATTTTGTTGAGTATTTTGCATCTACGTTCATCAGAGATATTGGTCTGTAATTTTCTTTTTTGGTGAGGTCTTTGCCCGGTTTTGGTATTAGAGTGATTTAGGCTTCATAGCATGAGTTTGGAAGTATTCCCTCCTCTTCTATTTTTTGGAAAACTTTAAGGAGAATCAGCTTTATTTCTTCTCTATATGTCTCATAGAATTCAGAGGTGAATCCATCTGGTCTGGGGGGTTTTTTCCTTGGATAGGTTTTTGATTACCGATTCAATTTCGTTGCTGGTGATAGGTCTGTTTAGTTTTCCTGTTTCTTGCTTGGTCTGTCTTGGAAGGTTGTATTTTTCTAAGAAGTTGTCCATTTCTTCTAGGTTTTCCAGCTTGTTAGTATATAGATTCTCATAATATTCTCTTATAATTCTTTGTATTTCTGTGCGGTCCATCGTGATTTTTCCTTTCTTATTTCTGATTCTGTTTATGTGTGTAGATTCTCTTTTTCTCTTAATAAGTCTGGCTAGAAGTATATCTATTTTGTTTATTTTTTCAAAGAACCAGCTCTTGGTTTCATTGATTTTTTCTATTGTTTCATTCTTCTCAATTTTATTTATTTCTTCTCTAATCTTTATTATGTCCCTCCTTCTGGTGACTTTGGGCCTCATTTGCTCTTCTTTTTCCAATTTCAGTAATTGTGTCTTTAAACTACTCATTTGGGAATGTTCTTCCTTCTTTAAATAGGCCTGGATTGCAATATACTTTCCTCTTAGAACTGCCTTTGCTGTGTCCCACAGAAGTTGTGGCTTTGTATTGTTGTTGTCATTAGTCTCCATAAATTCTTTGATTTCTGTTTTGATTTGGTCATTAACCCATTGATTAATGAGGAGAATGTTGTTAAGTCTCCATGTATTTGTGAGCCTTTTTGGGGTCTTTCTACAATTTATTTCTAGTTTTATACCTTTGTGATCTGAGAAGTTAGTTGGTAGAATTTCAATCATTTTGAATTTACTGAGGTTCTTTTTGTGGCCTAGTATGCGGTCTATTCTGGAAAATGTTCCATGTGCACTTGAGGAGAATGTATATCCTGTTGCTTTTGGGTGTAGAATTCTGTAGATGTCTGTTAGGTCCATCTGTTCTAGTGTGTTGTTCAGTGCCTCTGTGTCTTTACTTATTTTCTGTCTGGTTGATCTGTCATTTGGTGTGTTGAAGTCTCCTAAAATGACTGCATTGCTTTCTATTTCCTCCTTTAATTCTGTTAGTATTTGTTTCACATATGCCGGCACTCCTGTGTTGGGTACACATATATTTTAAATGGTTATATCCTCTTGTTGGCCTGAGCCCTTTATCATTATGTAATGTCCTTCTTTATCTCTTGCTACTTTCTTCGTTTTGAAGTCTATTTTGTCTGAATCAAGTACTGCAACACCTGCTTTTTTCTCCTTTTTGTTTGCATAAAATATCTTTTTCCATCCCTTCACTTTTAGTGTGTGTATATCTTTCGGTTTGAGGTGAGTCTCTTGTAAGCAGCATATAGATGGGTCTTGCTTTTTTATCCATTCAGTAACTCTGTGTCTATTGATTGGTGCATTCAGTCCATTTACATTTAGAGTGATTATCGATAGATATGTACTTATTGCCATTGCTGGCTTTAGATTCGTGGTTACCAAAGGTTCAAGGCTAGCTTCTCTACTATCTAACAGTCTAACTTATCTTTCTTGTTAAGTTATTGTAAACACAGTCTGATGATTCTTTATTTGTCTCCCTTCTTATTCTTCCTCCTCCATTTTTTCTATACTAGGTGTTTTATTCTTTGCTTTAATTAGTATTTGGATGATCTGCTTTCTTTGCTATGATTTTATTTTCTCTGGTGACCTCTTTTTATCCTTAGGAGTGCTTCCATGTAGAGCAGTCCCTTTAAGATATCCTGAAGAGGTTGTTTATGGGAGGCAAATTCCCTCAGTTCTCACTTGTCTGGAAATTGTTTAATCCCTCCCTCAAATTTAAGTGGTAATCGAGCTGGATACAATATTCTTGGTTCGAGGCCCTTCTGTTTCATTACGTTAAATATATCATGCCATTCTCTTCTGGCCTGTAATGTTTCTGTTTAGAAGTCTGATGATAGTCTGATGGATTTTCCTTTGTAGGTGTTATATCTTCTCTCTCTAGCTGCCTTTAATACTCTGTTCTTATCTTTGATCTTTGCCATTTTAATTATTATGTGTCTTGGTGTTGTCTTCCTTGGTTCCCTTGTGTTGGGGCATCTGTGGGCTTTTGTGGACTGCGAGACTATTTCCTTCCCCAGCTTGGGGAAGTTTTCAGTAATCTTTCTTCAAAGACACTTTCTATCCCTTTTTCTCTCTCTTCTTCGTCTGGTAGTCCTATAATGCAAATACTGTTCTGTTTGGATTGGTCACACAGTTCTCTTAATATTCTTTCATTCTTAGAGATCCTTTTATCTCTCTCTCTGCCTCAGCTTCTCTGTATTCCTGTTCTCTGATTTCTATTCCTTTAACAGTCTCTTGCATCTCGTCCAGTCTGCTGCTAGGCCCGTCAATCGCTTCCCTCATCTCTGCATTGTCTTTCCTCACTTCCCTCACTTCCTCCCTTAGCTCTTGCATATTTCTCTGTAGATCCATCAGTATGGTTATGACTTTTATTCTGAATTCTTTTTCAAGAAAATTGTGCATGTCCATCCCTTCAGCCTCCCTGTCTGCGGTAGTCTGGTCTGGGATATTCTGGGTAAGCTTTGGTTTTACCATATTTCTCTGTCTTTTCATGATGATAGAAGTGGTCAGAAAAAGAAAAAAAGAAGAAAGGGAAAATGGAAAAAAAAATAATCACCTACCAGGTGTAGTTTCTGTTAGGATCCTCGAGGTGGCACTGCTGCTCCACTATTCCGCCGCCATGCCGCTCCGCTGGGCCTTTTGTGACTCTGGCCAAGGAGGGAATGAATGGGAGGCTGCTGATATCTGTGGGAAGTCTCCATACGACTGCTTTTCCCAGCCACAGTCCAAGGGGACCAAAATTCCCCAGGGCTCCCAGCCTGCTTGGCTGAGTGTGCTGGGATGATCCTGCTCCTCCACTGGGCCCCAGTCTCTTTAAGACCCCTAAAAAAGCACATGCTTTTTTGTCCTGGGGAACCGTCTGGGTGGACCTGCTCTCTTGGAATCTGCACCTCTGTCTCTCCAATCTCCGATACACCACGTGAAGTGTGTCAGTTCCCCCGGCGCAGATCACCAGGACTGTTTTTTTAGCAGGCCTGTGCTTCCACTCCCTCCCTACCCTGAATCCTCTCCTCCCACCGGTGCCCTGGGGTGGGGGAGTGCTCAGGTCCCGCTGGTTTGCAGCTCCATATCTTACCCGCCTTGCGGGGTTCCGAGTCCTCTCAGGTGTAGCTGCAGGCTGGTGTCGTCCTTATCTTCTGGTGTCTCTTTTAGCAATAGTTGTATTTGCTGTATTTTCATAAATATATTTGGTTTTGGGAGCAGATTTCCACCACCCTGCTCACGCCTCCATCTTCCCGGAAGTCTGATTTGGAATTTCTTAATGATTGAATTTCCATCTTAAATTCGTTTCTGAGTTCTTGAATATTTTTCTGTACCTCCATACGCATGTTTATGATTTTTATTTTGAACTCTCTTTCAGGAAGATTGGTGAGTTCAGTTTCATTTGGCCCTTTTTGGGGGGGTTTGTGAGATTTTGGTCTGAACCATGTTCTTTTGACATTTCATATTTCTGTGTGGTGCCCTCTAGTGCCCAGAAGCTCCAGTCCCTAGAGCTGCTCAGCTCCTATAATGGAGTTGGGGGTCATAGGGGAGCAGAGCTGGTGTCTGGGGGGAGGAAAGATCTGTTTCCT
Organism: Smutsia gigantea; assembly: GCA_032199065.1. Taxonomy (NCBI): domain Eukaryota; kingdom Metazoa; phylum Chordata; class Mammalia; order Pholidota; family Manidae; genus Smutsia; species Smutsia gigantea. The sequence goes on from JAVSCE010007169.1 coordinate 42,900, forward strand.
GATTTGCATCTGCCATGCCTGTCTCCCGTATCAGAGCCAGTGGACCAAGCACACAGGTGTAAGCCTCTGTGCTTTGCATCTCTAGCTGTTGTAGGCGGGGCCTTCCTCTGACTGGCCTGACGTCTGTGCAGTGACTGCCGGTTTGAGAGCCGGTGTCATCAGGCCAGGAGGAAGTCTCAGCAGGCTCCGTATTCCAGTGGGGGGCCTCAGAGCTGGGTAGCCAGCCAGGGGGACAGAGCTTTTGAAGCTCCTCAAAGTTCCCAATCTGCTGGGCAGAGTGTGCCCAGACTACCTTGTCCCCCTATTCCTTCTACCACGCACCAAGCTCCATGTAAACCCTGCCCCTTCAGCACCCCTCTAACTACTAGGAAGCCTCTCAGACCACCTTGTCCCAGAGTGGCCAGGTGTGGATCCCATCCTCCACAAATGGCCGGATTCTGTCTTTCAAGCACTCCGCCTGTCCCAGCTCCCCATCCTCTAGAGCACCACACAATGTAGGTTTCTGCTCACAAAGCAGATATCCAGAGCTAGGTGTTCAGCAGTCCCAGGCTTCTTCCCCCTCCCTGCTCCATTTCTCTTCCTCCTGCTGGTGAGCTGGGGTGGAGGAAGGGCCTGTGTCCCACCAGATCATGTCTTTGGTACGTTACCCTGTTTCGTGAGGTCTGCTCTGTTCGTGAGGTCTATATGCACTCTGGTGCAGCCTTCTTTCCTGTTGTTGTTTTAGGATTAGTTGCATTAACTATATTTTTGCACTATCTGTGGTTTTGGGAGGAGCTCTCTATCTCACCTCTCACACTGCCAGCTTCAATCTCCTCTCATTGTGGTTTTGATTTGCATTTCCCTGATGATCAGAGATGTGAGCATCTTTCAGGTGCCTGTTGGCCATCCATATTTCTTCTCTGGAGAAATGTCTGTTCAAGTCCTCTGCCCACTTTTTAATCAGGTTATTTGTCTTTTTGGTGTTGAGGTGTATGAGTTCTTTATATATTTTTGGATGTTAGCCCCTTATTGGATAAATTGTTTATGAATATATTCTCCCATAGGTTGCCTTTTTATTCTGCTGATGATGTCCTTTGTTGTACAGAAGCTTTTTAGTTTGATGTAGTCCACTTGTTCAGCTTTTATTTTGTTTTCCTTTGCTCAAGGAGATGTGTCCAGGAAAAAATTGCTCACGCTAATGTTCAAGAGATTTTTGCCTATGTTTTCTTCTAAGAGTTTTATGGTTTCATGCCTTTCATTCAGGTCTTTGATCCATTTGAGTTTACATCTGTGTATGGAGTTAGACAGTAATCCAGTTTTCATTCTCTTGAATGCAGTTGTCCAGCTTTCCCATCACCAATGGTTGAAGAGAGTGTCTTTTCTCCATTGTGTATTCATGGTTCTTTTACCATATATGCATTGACCATATATGTGTGGGTTTATATATGGGCTCTCAATTTTGTTCCATTGATCTATGAATCTGTTCGTTTGCCAGTACCATACTGTTCTGATTACTGTAGCTTTATAGCAGAGCTTGAAGTCAGGGCATGTAATACCTCCACACTTTATTCTTCTTTCTCAGAATTGCTTTGGCTATTCAGGGTCTTTTGTGGTTCCATTCAAATTTTAGGATTATTTGCACAAGTTCATTAAAAAATGCCCTTGGTATTTTGATAGGGATTGCATTGAATCTGTAAATTGCTTTTGGCAGATGGCCATTTGACATTATTAATTATTCTTATCCATGAGCATGGGATCAATTTCCATTTATTTGTGTCTTCTTTAATTTTTCTTATGAGTGTCTTACAGTTTTCAGAGTAGAAGTCTTTCACTTCCCTTGTTAGGTTTATTCCTAGGTATTTTATTCTTTTTGGTGTAATTGTATACGGAATTGTTTTTCTGATTTCTCTTTCTGCTAATTCATTGTTAATATATACTAACACAATAGATTTCTGTGTATTAATTTTTTACTGCAACTTTGCTGAATCCAGTTATTAGTTCTAACAGTTTTTTGGTGGAGTCTATCTATATATAATATCTATACATAATATCATGTCATCTGAAAATAGTGACAATTTAACTTCTTCCTTACCATTTTGGATGCCTTTTATCTCTTTGTGTGGGCTGATTGTCATGGCTAGGACCTCCAGTACTATGTTGAATAAAAGTGGTGAGAGTCGCCATCCTTGTCTTGTTCCTGATCTTAGAAGAAAAGTTTTCAGCTTTTCACCATTCAGTATGATGTTAACTATGCATTTGTTGAGGTGCATACCCTCTATACCCATTTGTTGAGAGTTTTTATCATGAATGGATGTTGAAGTTTGTCACATACTTTTTCAGCAACTATAGAGATGATCGTGTGGTTTCTATCCTCATTTTTGTTAATATGGTGTATGATAATCATTATACCATCCTTGCATCCCTGGAATAAATCCCACTTGGTCATGATGGATGATCCTTTGATGTATTTTTGAATTTGGTTTGCTAATATCCTGTTGAAATTTTTTGCATCTGTGCTCATCAGGGGTATTGGTATAAAATTTTCTTTTTTGCAGTGTCTTTGTCTGGTTTCATTATTAGAGTGATGCTGGCCTCATAGAATGAGTTTTCAAGTAATCTCTACTCTTCTACTTCTTGGAATACTTTAAGAAGGATGGGTATTAGCTCGTCTTTAAATGTTGGGTAGGATTCACCTATGAATCATCTGGCCTTGGACTTTTGATGGGAGTTTTTGAATACCAATTCGATCTTGTTACTAGCAATTGGTCTGTTCATATTTTCTGTTTCTTCCAGGGTGAGTCTTGGGAAGCTGTATTTTTCTAGGAATTTGTCCATTTCTTATAGGTTGTCCAATTTATTGGCATATAATTTTTCATAGAATTCTCTCATTATTCTTTGTATTTCTGTGATATCCATTGTGACTATTCTTCTTTCTTTCTGATTTTGTTTGTGTACTGTTTCTTTTTTTCTGGATAGGGATTTATCTATTTTGTTTATTTTATCAAATAGTTTTTTTGACAATACCGTGTATTATTAAATAAGAATGTATTTCTCCTATAGCTACTAGTCACAGGTGAATGTGAAGCTGTTCTCGGGGAAGTAATTTAAGATATTCAGACTATCACTGGCAATGGAAAAATATATGCAGTGAAAGGGTGCTGAATGGGCTACAGAGGACAATGGGTAAAAATCATTCTTTACCATGTATCTTACAAGTAAGATACTTGTAAGAAAGGGTCATTAAATTTGTTCATCTTCATCAATACTAAACAGAGGATCTTACAGAAAATACTCAAGTACTGAGTAGTTTTCAGTTATTGAAAGATCATTAGAAAAATCTAGAAGAATTGTTATGATATCAGTTTTAATACATAAAGACTAACAGGTAAAAAAGTAAATTGTCTTGAAATGAGTATTCTTATCCAAACCAGACAACTTATATACATTAAAGAATGTCAATCCTAATATTAGTATATTAGTATATTGTCAATACAGCTGACCCTTGAACAACTAAGGTTTTAACTGTGTGGGTCCACTTACATGCAGATTTTTTTCAATAAACATACTGGAAAAATTTTTGGAGATTTGCTATAAATTTAAAAAATTTCCTGATGAACTGCATAGCCTAGAAATATTGACAATATTAAGAAAAAGTTAGGCATGTCATGAATGCATAAAACATATGTAAATACTAGACTATTTTATCATTTCCTAACATAAAATCAACAGCAGGCTATTAGTAGATAAGTATTTGGAGAGTCAAAATTCATATGCAAATTTTCGAGTGTGCAGGGTATTGGTGTCCCTAATCCTATTGAAGAGACAACTGCACAGTGAACCTACTGAAAGGTTTTTTTTAATGCTATTTATTATGTCAATATATTTAAAAAACTAGACATATAAATTAGCTTTAATAAATGAAATAGCAATGACAGAAAACCTTCCTTTACATAGAGTGAAAAAAGACTTTTTCTTTACAATTTCTCTATTTGAGGGTGTAAAACACATTTGCACTAAGAGTAAACCAAAGAAAAAGAGCAAGCAGCAGCCTTAAGAAAACAAAATGTAACACTCTGTAGCTCCAATTACAAAACCGCAGAATAGGAAATAAATGAGACACAACAATATAAACACTTCCTATCTCTTATATTCAGTGCTTCATGTTATCAGCTTCAATTACCAAGAAAACATAAAAAGAGTTTGCAGTTGAAAAGAAAAAGATATAAAGCTAACCCAACTGTATTCATAAATCTATAAAATTTCCTCAAATATAAAAGGGCACATTTCAAAAAAATCAACTGTGATAATACTACTAATAGTAGAATACATTAGGAATCAAATATTTCTGTATATTTAATAATTTACTCAACAGTAAAGAATTTCATTAATAGCCCAGTGGTAATGAACAATTATAGGTGAAAAAAATGTTATACATAGAAAGGAGATGAATACCTAGATGGATAGATTTAAACAGGGATAAACATACATAACACTTCTACTAGATATATATATCTTCACTGTATTTTGTCTCTCTGAAGGAAACTTCAGATAGTTTTGTAGGCCCATGAAAATATTTTTGAATGGTTGAATGAATTAATCTGTCCTGGTTTCTTCATTTTATGGATGACAGATTGGTTGTGCAGAGAAGTTAAATGGCATTTACTCATTCATTCATTCATGCATATGTTTATTGAACAAAGAGTTTTTGAGCACCTACCATGTGCTAAGTCCTGAGCTAAGAAGTGGGAATTTGAAGGTAAACCAAAAGTCATGAGGTGCCTAATCTATGGAATTTTTGTCTAGTGGGTGGAGATAGACAATAATTACACAAGTAAATTACAACTGTAGAGAAGTGCCCAAAATGTTGTATATGTGGAAGTACACAGAGGCAGAAGGAAACAATGTAGTCAGGTAGATCAAGGAAGAGTCCCCAAAGTGAAGTCAAATAAATGGTAGTTTGGAAAGTATCATTTCTCCCTGGGTTTCTGAGAATGAGACCCTGGAGCTCTGTGTAAAGAGCATGAAGTTTGGAATCAAACAGTCCTGGGTTTGAATTCTATCTCTATTACTTCCTAATTATGCAATTTAGACAAGTTATGTAACCTTCTTTAGGCTTAGTTTCCTTTTCTGGAGCAGAGGAATAATCCCTACTTCTGTTTTATTACAAGGATTAAGTGAGATGTTGTTAAGAGTGAATATTCAATAAAATGTAGCTATTCTTAAAAACAAACAAATATGTGCTAGGACTTACAGGTCCTAATTTTCCAGACAAGTGTCACTTCCATATCAAGCAACCATCCTTTCCTGGATTGCTTTTCCCTTAAAATATTGTGACCACAAAACAAATGTCAGTGGAGGAGATTAAAGATGGCGGCGTGAGAGGTGAGACAGAGGCTTCCTCCTAAAACCGCATATAATATGAAAATATAACTGATTTAACTACTCCTGAAAGAGCAACAGGAAAGAGGACTGCACCAAACTGCACATACCTGGAGACAAGAGCCGAACTCACAGAACAGGGTAACGTACTAAAGCTATGGCCCGACAGGACCCAAGCCCTTCCCTCACCCCAGCTCACTGGCAGCAGGAAGAGAAACGGAGCAGGGAGGGAGTGGAGACCTGGGACTGCTGAATACCTAACTCCGGAGATCTCCTCTGGGAGCACAAACCTACATTTCATGGTGCTTGCATGATACTCTCATAATTAGGGATTTGGAAAGCTAATACAGGCAGAATTCCTGGAGAGACTAAGATTCCAGCTACTTGTAGAAAGCAGGGATTCATATCCAGCTTCTCTGGGACAAAAGAGAGGCAGGCAGTCTGAGAGACATCCTAACAAGGAAGCCTTTAGCAAGAGGGCTGCTAAAGGGGCAAGGACTGCATAGAGCTTACTGCTCAGGAGAAAGGGCAGGGACACAAAATTATCCAGGTGCACTCGGCCCAGGAGGTTGGGAGCTTTCAGGATCTTCAGATGCTCCAGCTCCCTGGCTGCCTACACAGCTCCAAGAACCCCTGCATGATAGGCAGCGTACTGCGCCTTTCTCCTGGTCAGCCCCACCTGGCTCACAATCCAGCAAACCCTACCCAGTGTTCGGCAAGCCAAAGGGAAGATCTGTCTACAGCAACTACAAATGCAAAGCATAGAGCCTTATACCTGTGTGCTCAGCCCACTGGTTCAGGCAGTGGAGACAGCCATAGAAGCTGGAAAGCAAGAAACAGCTCTTACTTCCCCCCAGGCACCAATACCACTCCCCTGTGACCTCCGACATTGCTTTAGGGTCTGAGCAGCTCCAGAGAGTAAAGCCTCTGGGAAATAGAGGGTGACATACACAAATATGAAATGCCAAAGGAACCTGGTTCAGAGTAAAATTATTAATACAACTCCTGAGAAAGATTTAAATTATATCAACCTCATGACACTCCCTGAAAGGAAGTTCAAAATGAAAATCATTAACATGCTCATGGAGGAACGGAAAGATATTCAAGAACTCAGGAATGAACTCTGGTCAGAGATCCAATTGTTGAAGAGCACAATGGAAGGTATAAAAAGCAGATTGGATATGGTGGAGGAGCTGAGAAATAAAACAGAAACTAGAGAAGAGGAATACAGAGAAGCTGAGGCACAGAGAGAAAAAATAATCTCTAAGAATAAAAGAATATTGAGAGAACTGGGTGACCAATCCAAACGGAACAACATTCTCAGTATAGCAGTACCAGATGAAGAAGACAGAGAACAAGGGATAGAAAGTGTCTTTGAGGAAGTAATTGCTGAAAACTTCCCCAATCGGGGGAAGGAGATAGTCTCTCAGGCCATGGAGGTGCACAGATCTCCCAACACAAAGGACCCAAGGAAGAAAACAACAAGACATATAGTAATTAAAATGGCAAAGATCAAGGATAAGGACAGACTATTAAAAGCAGCCAGAAAGAGAAATAAGATTACATACAAAGGAAAGCCTATCAGGCTATCATCAGACTTCTCAACAGAAACTTTATAGGCCAGAAGGGAGTGGCATGATGTATTTAATGCAATGAAGCAGAAGGGCCTTGAACCAAGATTACTTTATCTGGCAAGTTTATCATTTAAATTTGAAGGAGGGATTAAACAATTCCCAGATAAGCAAAAGCTGAGAGAATTTACCTCCCACAAACCATCTCTACAGTGTATTTCGGAGGGATTGCTATAGACGGAAGTGTTCCAATGGTTTAATAGCTGTCACCAGAGGTAATAAAACCACAGTAAAGAAAGTAGAACAGCTAATTACTAAGCAAATGCAAAACTAAATTAACTATCCCCAAAGTCAATCAAGGGATAGACAAAGAGTACAGAATATGATACCTAATACAAAAGAATGGAGGAGGAAGAAAAAGGAGGAGAAAACGAAAAATAACCTTTAGATTGTGTTTGTAATAGCATATTAAGAGATTAACTCAGACTCTTAGATAGTAAGGAAGTTAACCTTGAACCTTTGGTAGCCACGAATCTAAAGCCTGCAATGCCAATAAGTACATACCTATCCATAATCACCCTAAATGTAAATGGACTGAATGCACCAATCAAAACACATAGAGTCACTGAATGGATAAAAAAAACAAGACCTGTCTATATGCTGCCTGCAAGAGACTCACTTTAAACCCAAAGATATACACAGACTAAAAGTGAAGGGAAGGAAAAGATATTTCTTGCAACTAATGGGGAGAAAAAAGCAAGAGTTGCAGTAGTTGTATCAGGCAAAATAGACTTCAAAACAAAGAAAGTCACAAGATACAAACAAGGATATTACATAATGATAAAAGGGTCAATCGAACAAGAAATATAACCATTATAAATATCCATGCACCCAACACAGGAGCTCCTACATATGTGAAACAAATACTAACAGAATTAAAAGGAGAAATAGAATGCAATGCATTCATTATAGGAGACTTCAACACACCACTCACTCTGAACAACAGATCAACCAGACAGAAAATAAGTAAGGATACTGAGGCACTGAACAACACATTAGAACAGATGGACCTAGCAGACATCTACAGAGCTCTACGCCCAAAAGCAGCAGAATACACATTCTTCTCAAGTGCGCATGGAACATTTTCAAGAATAGATCATATACTAGGCCACAAAAAGAGCCTCAGTAAATTAAAAAATACTGAAATTGTAACAACCAGTTTCTCAAACCACAAAGGTATGAAACTAGAAATAAATTATGCAAAGAAAATGAAAAATCCCACAACACATGAAGGCTTCACAACATGCTCCTAAATAACCAATGGATCAATGACCAAATAAAAACAGAGATCAAGCAATATATGGAGACAAATGACAACAATAATTCAACACCACAAAATCTGTGGGACAAAGAGAAGGCCATGCTAAGAGGAAAGTATATTGCAATACAGGCCTACCTCAGGAAAGAACAACAATCCCATATAAGCAGTCTAAACTCACAATTAACGAAAGTAGGAAAAGAACAAAAAATGAGACTCAAAATGAGTAGAAGGAGGGACATAATGAAGATTAGAGCATAAATAAATAAAATCAAGAAGAATAAAACAGTAGAAAGGATCAATGAGAGCAATAGCTGGTTCTTCGAGAAAATAAACAAAATAGATAAACCCCTAGCCAGACTTATCAAGAAAAAAAGAGATTCTACTCACATAAACAGAATCAGAAATTAGAAAGGAAAAATCACTACAGACACCACAGAAATACAAAGAACTATTAGAGAATACTATGAAAAATTATCTGCTAACAAACTGGATAACCTAGAAGAAATGGACAACTTTCTAGAAGAAATGGACAACTTTCTAGAAAAATACAACCTTCCAAGGCTGTCACAGAAGGAAACAGAACACCTGAGCAGACAAATTACCAGCAAGGAAATTGAACTGGTAATCAAAAACCTACCTAAGAACAAAACCCCTGGAAACAGATGGCTTCACCACTGAATTTTGTCAAACATTTAGTGAAGACCTAATACCCATCCTTCTTAAAGTTTTTCAAGGAGTAGAAGTGGGCATACTTCCAAACTCATTCTATGAGGCCAGCATCACTCTAACACCAAAACCGGGCAAAGACACCACAAAAAAAGAAAATTACAGACCAATATCTCTGATGAACATAGATGTAAACATACTCAACAAAATATTAGCAAACCTAATTCAAAAATACATCAAAAGGATCATCCATCATGATCTAATAGGATTTATTCCAGCGAGGCAAGGATGGTACAACATTCGAAAATCCATCAACATCATCCACCACATCAACAAAAAGAAGGACAAAAACCACATGATCATTTCCATAGATGCTGAAAAAGCATTTGACAAAATTCAACATCCATTCATGATAAAAACTCTCAACAAAATGGGTATAGAGGGCAAATACCTCAACGTAATAAAGGCCATATATGACAAACCCACAACCAACATTACACTTAACAGCGAGAAGCTGAAAGCTTTTTCTTTAAGATCATGAACAAGACATGGATGCCCACTCTCCCCACTTCTATTCAACATAGTATTGGTGGTCCTAGCCACAGCAATCAGACAACACAAAGAAATAAAAGGCATCTAGATTGGCAAGGAGGAAGTTAAACTGTCCTTGTTTGCAGATGACATGATATTGTACATAAAAATCCCTGAAGAATCCACACCAAAACTACTAGATCTAATATCATCATTCAGCAAAGCTGCGGGATACAAAATTAAGATGCAGAAATCTGTGGCATTCCTATACACTAACGATGAACTAGCAGAGAACAATCAGGAGAACAATTCCATTCACAGCTGCATCAAAAAGAATAAAATACCTAGGAATAAACCTAACCAAGGAAGTGAGAGACCTATACTCTGAAAACTACAAGACACTCATGAGAGAAATTAAAGATGACACCAATAAATGGAAACACATCCCGTGCACAGGGATAGGAAGAATTAATATTGTCCAAATGGCCATCCTGCCTATAGCAATCTACAGATTCAATGCAATTCCTATCAAAATACCAACAGCATTCTTCAAAGAACTAGAGCAAATCGTTCTAAAATTCATATGGAACCACAAAAGACTCCGAATAGCCAAAGCAATTCTGAGAAGGAAGAATAAAGCTGGGGGATTATGCTCCCCAACTTCAAGCTCTACTACAAAGCCACAATAATCAAGACAATTTGGTACTGGCACAAGAACAGACCCATAGACCAATAGAACAGATGAGAGAACCCTGATATAACCCAATTATATATGGTCAATTAATATATGATAAAGGAACCATGGACATATAATGGGGAAATGACAGCCTCTTCAACAGCTGGTGTTGGCAAAACTGGACTGCTACATGCAAGAGAATGAAACTGGATTATTGTTTAACCCCATACACAAAAGTAAACTCAAAATGGATCAAAGCCCTGAATGTAAGTCATGAAACCATAAAACTCTTAGAAGACAACATAGGCAAAAATCTCCTGAGTATTACATGAGCAACTTCTTCCTGAACACATCTCCTTTAGCAAGGGAAACAAAAGCAAAAATGAACTCAGGGGACTACATCAAACTAAAAAGTTTCTGTACAGCAAAGGACACCATCAACAGAACAAAAAGGCATCCTACAGTATGGGAGAATATATTTGTAAATGACATATCCGACAAGGGGTTAACATCCAAACTATATAAAGAACTTACACACCTCAACACCCAAAAAACAAATAACCCAATTAAAAAATGGGCAGAGGATATGAACACACAGTTCTCCAAAGAAGAAATTCAGATGGCCAACAGATACATGAAAAGATGCTCCACATCACTAATCACCAGGGAAATGCAAATTAAAACCACAATGAGATATCACCTCACACCAGTATGGATAGCCAGCATCCAAAAGACTAAGAACAACAAATGCTGGCGAGGATGTGAAGAAAGGGGAACCCTCCTACACTGCTGGTGGGAATGTAAGCTAGTTCAACCATTGTGGAAAGCAATATGGAGGTTCCTCAAAAAACTAAAAATAGAAATACCATTTGACCCGGGAATCCCAGTCCTTGGAATTTACCCAAAGAATACAACTTCTCAGATTCAAAAAGACATACGCACCCCTATGTTTATCACAGCACTATTTACAATAGCCAAGATATGGAAGCAACCTAAGTGTCCATCAGTAGATGAATGGATAAAGAAGATGTGATACATATACACAATGGAATACTATTCAGTCATAAGAAAGAAACAAATCCTACCATTTGCAACAACATGGATGGAGCTGGAGGATATTATGCTCAGTGAAATTAAGCCATGTGGAGAAAGCCAAGTGCCAAATGATTTCCCTCATTTGTGGAGTATAACGACAAAGCAAAAGTGAAGGAACAAAATAGTAGCAGACTCAGAGACTCCAAGAAGGAACAAGTGGTTACCAAAGGGGAGGGGTGTGGGTGGGCGGGTTGGGAGGGAGGGAGAAGGGGATTGAGGGGTATTATGTTTAGTACACATGGTGTGGGAGTCACGGGGAAAACAGTGTAGCACAGAGAAGGCATACAGAGAATCTCTGTCATCTTACTACACTGATGGACAGTGGTGACTGCATTGGGGCATGGGTGGGGACTTGATAATATTGGTGAATGTAGTAACCACACTGTTTTTTCATGTGAAACCTTCATAAGAGTGTATATCAATAATACCTTAATAAAAAATTTTTAAAATATATTGTGACCAGATTTAAGTATGTTCTGATTAATCAGCTTTGGCATAATACAAACCTGTAATGCCCCTCGAAGACCAGCACAAAGACCAAGGCCAGGAAGGACTATGCCTTTTTCTCTTGTATCACCTATGGTGCCCTTCAGTAATTTTTGTGGTATTGCCATTATTTTTCCTCTTGAATAGAGTTTAGAAGTAAAACATACAGCACCATTTACAAATATCTAGAAAAAAAGGATTTTATAAGGCTTCATGCGAAGAAAAACTTAGGGTTGTTATATCACATGTTTGTTATCGTTTGGAAAAGAGTGAGTAAATACTGTTAACTCTATTTTAATATAATATCCTCAATATGCTAAGAATACCTATAAAGAATACTATGTTGAAAAAAATCCACATAACCATTTGAGTAATTTGCTAATCATGAATGACTCATCAGCAAAATGTGGGAGTATCTACAAAGCCTCAGGAAATCTATCATATTCTTCTCAGCCTTGTCTTCTACCCTATCCCACTAAATGACACTGCCTGGCCACAGCCTCCTGGCCACAGCCCCTACATCTGATCAGTTACCAAGCCTGGCAATAAAATCTGTTAAATACTCCTGAGTTCCAGCTCTTTTTATTTTTTTCAGTCTTTCATCATAGCCACTGGAATAGCCACTCAATTACGAGTCTTACCCCCTTCTATTCTAGTTAGATTACCTTATACAGCCTGCTGAGTAATCTAACAAGGAAATGTGATCACAATCCCTGGAACTCTGAATGTGTTGCACTACATAGTGAAGTAATCAAGTTTTTAAACCTTGACGTAGGGAGATTGTCCTGGAATATCCATGTGGGGCCAGTCTAATTACATGAGCCCTTAAAAATAGAGATCTTTCTCCAACTGGAGTCAGAGAGATATGGTGAAGAGGAAAAAGAGAGGTATGACCAAAGAGGAAGTCAGAGAGATACCAAGTGAGAAAAAGATTTGACGGTGCTGTTACTGGCTCTGAAAGTAGGGGCCTATGTACACAGATCAGAAAGAGGCTTTTAGATGCTAAGGACAGCCCCCAGGTGACAGCAACAGTGAAATGGAGACCTTAGTCCTACAGCCTTAAAGGACTGGATTCTGCCAACAATATGAACAACAAGAATTGGGGGAGCAGATTCTTTCCTGGAACCTCCAATAAGAAAGAGCCCTGCTGACACCTTTATTTTAGATGAAATCTATGTTGGACTTCTAACCTACAGGTGTCATTTTAAGTTGTGGCAATTTGTTATGGCATCACTAGGAAACAAATACACAAAGTTTTGCTGCTCAAAATGAATGAGGGGCTTCAGTCACACAAATGATAAAATCTAAGCTCCTTAGCATAGTAAAAAAATGTAAGCATTCTCTGTTCCCAACCTACCCATCTAGCTTGCTCTCCTGACACTACCTCTCTCCCCACTCCTGTCCTCCTTCTACCCCAGTTCTCTGAATGCATGTTATTCACTTACTTTCTGAGCACATCGACCTGGAGGACTATTCATGTCCTAACCAGGAGCTACATCCTGTGAAGACCTCATTGACTCTCCCCGATGGTTTCTCTTTTACTTACTCAATAAATATTTATTTAGTACCTATTATGTGCCAGGCACTATTCCATGTAGGTGCTATGAAAAGACATGCAAAGTCCAATCTTTCATGGAACTTCCATTCCAGTTGAGAGGAGAGGAAGGAGAATATAAAAATAATTAAGCAATCAAATACATATTAAGATAAATTCACATTGTGATGAGGGCTTTGCATGGAATGAATAGATTTACATGATAGAAGTGACCTTAGGTAGAGTTTTTAAAGGCTTTGAATACACCTCTGTAGGATGAAATGAGCCAGCCATATAGATAAAGCCATGGAAGGGCAGTCCAAACAGAGGAACCTCAAGTGAAAAGGTCCTAGAATTTAGCATGTTCCAAGAAAAGAAAAAATGGCACTGTAGTGGGAGCGCAGTACTGAGGGGAACTGTGGACCAACATGAGGCCAGAGAGATCATGCAGGGCTTTGTAGGCTATGGAGAGGAGTTTGGATTTTAGGCTAAATGCAATGGGGAGCCATTAGGAGGGTTTTGAGCAGGACAGTGTCATGATTTGATTGACATGTAAAGGCTTCACTCTTGCTCTGTGGAGAACAGAGTGTAGAAGCATAAGCACAGGAGCAGGAAGGGCCATTAGAAGGTCATGTCAGCAGCTGAGCGGGATATCATGGAGGCCTGACTGAGAGTGGCCCCTGGAGAGAAGGAGTAAAGCAGACAGACTGGAAATGAAATCAAGAGCATTTGCTGACCCATTAGCCTGGAGATAAAATCTGTTAAATATTCCTTAGATCTAGCCTTTCTTCTTGATTTCTTAATTCCTTGACTCCTTTCCTTGGAGCTGACTCCAAGGGTTTAGCTTGGATGGTGGGTGGTGCATTTACTAAGACAGTGAAGCCAAGAGGTAAAAAATCAAGAATTCTGTTTATATTGTGTTATATTTGTTTGTTTGCTTAATGAATCACTTGATTTAATTTTAAAGGCATGTTAGTAATTCACATTAGAGCATTAGACATCCAAGGGGAAATGCCGAATAGCTTTCTGTACGTGCCTAAGCAGGCAAGAGATCAAGGTTAGAAGTGTGAAACTTGAAGTCACAGGCTTATAGATGGTGTTTAGACTTTGGCACTTTTTCCCACATACAAACTCACTTTGTGGAGACCACTGAGTTAATAGTTATCATACTGTCTTATAACTGTATCTGAGCATGAGTGTCTTCCCAATAGATTGTGAACCTCTGAGGCAAGGAATTGTGCTGTGTCTGTATTTTCCTTTGTATATACCCAGTGCCTGTTAATGACAGTTTGAGATAGGTAGGTAGGTAGATGGAGAGAGATAGACAGAGATAGACAGATGATATATGGGTAGGTAGATAGAGATTGGATAGGTATATATAGATATATATATATACTCATTTAATCCTCACAAGAAACCTCATGGAATAGATACTATCAGCATCTTGGTTTTCTTGATTTTACAGAAGAGGATACTGAGGTACAGGAAGGCAAATAACTTGCTCAAGATCACATAGATAATAAGTGATAGAGGAGGCATCTAAACTTAGCACACCGGCTCCTAGGGTCCCAACTATTAACTAGTCAGCGGTAACTGCCTCTCCAGTTTTGTTGAATGATGTTCAAAGCACAACATAATTTTTTAGAACAAAATATGAAAACATTATTGCAATTTTAGAAATCTCACCAATGGCCATTGTGACATACAACCCCAGATGTACTTCACAAAGAAAAGAGTGTGAATGGTATGCTTTCTAGAATTGTGCAAAGTGGTAGACCCTCCTGTCTAATAATTAAATTAGCTGTTTCTACATAGGTTTGGGTTTGGGTAAGCATTCAAAAGAATTTCATTTAGGTTGAAAATTCTTGGTGTCCAGGTTATTCTAACTTTTCAGCTTGGATTACATTTTTACATTTAACCTGGGCATTTTGTCATCATGTAAAAAAACAGGCAATTGCTGAAACATATGTATTGGATAATCCTCAAATCTCTAAGTACACAGGGAATGGAGAAATCAAACAGAACCAGTGGAGCGTGTAGCACTAGTAAACATTGTTTACTGTTTATTGAGCACTAAGTATGCGCCAAGCACAGTGTTAAACACTCATTTCATCTTCCACCAGACATATAGTTAGGGAAAAAGGGGCAAATGACTTATCCCAGGTTTATAGTTGTAACTATTAGAGACAGGGTAACCCAGATCCTTTATCTTTCCAATATATCTTTAGTCAAATGGTCGAAAGTATTTAGTACTAAACCTAAAGGATAACTCAGGAAAGAAAAACACAACTTTTAATTCAGAGGGTATTAGTATATTTTCCTATTACACAAATAAATTAGGTATACATATACACCCCTTTAAAGAGCACTTAATTCCTAAAAATCAAATACATGGACTATTTAGTAAATGTTGCTAGATAAATTGACAATTCTTCTGGCAAAAGTAGATTTTTATATATCATATAAAAATAAATTCCATTGGACTTAAAGATCTAAATACATTTACATTTTTACAAAACTTAAAAGTATTAGAAGAAAATATTGTTTTTCAGAAGTATTGGGGATTGTACGACCTTAAAGAAGAAACAAAATCCACATGCTGTAAAGAAAGATTGACAAGTTTGACTATATAAAACTTAAATACCTAGGCAGCAGAGAAAATTCTCTCTCTCTCCTCCCCCACACAGACACATACAAACACACACATCACCACCACCATCAATTATAGCCATAGTATATAAAGAGCTCTTGTAAATCAATAAATAAAAGACAAAAAAACCCAACTGAAAAATGGGCAAAGGAATGTGGCAGGAAGACTCAAAGATCTCCAGTGATTCCCATCCTCTGATGTTCATACCTCTTGTGTAATCTCTTAGTGTGGGCAGACCAAAACAGTACAGCAATGGTGATGAGATATCACTTCTGTGATGAGGTTACATAAGACTGTGACTTCCATCTTGCTAGCTGACTCTCTTTATTGCCTCTGAGCTTACACACTGTGATGAATCGAACAGCCACGTTGGAAAGGCCCACATGGAAAGGAATTGTGAATGGCTTCTGGCCAACAGCCAGGAAGGAACTGAGGCCCTCAGACCAGTAGCCCTCAAGGAACTGAATTCTTCCATCATTGGCATGAGCTTCCACATATTAACCTTCAGATGAAACCATAGCCTTGTGAGAGACCCTGAAGGAGAGGACTCAGCCAAGCTGTGCCCAGACTCTGACCCACAGAAACTGTGAGATGATAAATTCATATGTTTTAAAACATTAAATTTATGGTAATTTGTTATGGAGCAATAGATAACTAACACAGAATATAAACAGACTATTTATAGAGGAAAAAATACAAATGAGTAACAAACTTTTTTAAAAATGCTTAATCTCACTAATGACAATACAGGGAAAATTATGAGATATCAATTTGTGCATGTCAGGTTAATGAAAATGTTAAAGATTAACCATTTCTAATGAAAGCAAGGGTAGACGGAGAAGAGTTCTATCATACACTATTGGAGGCAGTGTAAATTGGTATGACTTCCTCTTTGGAGAGCAATGTGGCAGCACCTTTAAAAGGTTTAAATACATAGACTGTTAACTCAGTTAATTCCATCTCTTGGAATCTATCCTACAGAAGGAATAGAGATACATATCTCAGTGTCCATTGCTGCATTTGATATTGTAGCAAAATACTGGAAATTATCTAAATCTCCATCAATGTGGGGGGATAATTGAATAAATTATACCACATTCACACAAAGGAAATCAATAAAATAGATCTGTATATACTAATCTGGAAATATATTCATGATTCATTAATGGGTTAAAAACCGGGTTGTGTAACAATCTGTTTAGTATGATCCCATTTCTAATGATAGAATGCACATATATGCACATGTATGTATGGGCATAGGAAGAGGTCCGGAACGATGCTCACAAGCTATTATCAGTGGTTACCCACAGGGAATAGGAATCGGGCAGATGATAGAGGAGCTTCACTTTGTACTTCCTATTGTTTGCATTTTTTCCAGCAGCAGTTCATCCTTTTTATACAATATTTATGATTCTTAAAACAGTGAAAATAAATAAAAGGAAAAAAAAACTAACTCGTTCTTTCTTTGTTGAAGAAAGAGAACTTTTATATTCTACTTTGTCATGTAACAAAAGGACACTGAAAACAGAAACAGATGTCCTTCATTCGAGCATAGAGAAGGAAGCAAAAATAGGAGAACTCTTTAAGAAAGAAAGGTTCTTAAACAAAAGTAATCTCTTATAATTTATTCTGCAGAAGCACATATGGCTTACATTTTTAAAAAATCATTTTATAAATGTAAAGGAAACACAGGAATAACTTATCATTTTACTATTATGAACAAAAAATACGTATGATAGCCATGAACATTTTACCAAATAGAGAGACTCCAAGAAAAGTCAGATAAAACAAAAAAATGGAAAGTATTTCTCAAATAGACTAGATTTTATGTGATTCAATGAGGAAATTTTAGTTTGAACAACATGAAATTGCCACTTTTATGAGTCAAAAACAGCAGACAATAAGTTTCCAATTGTTCAATCATATATACAGGAGGATTTCTACATTATACAAGCCTTTGGGAAAATTGCGAAAATAAAAATATTTTAAAATCTCAAGTTTTGTTTGCTGTTACTTTTTTATATCCTATAAAAATTTATGGGACAAACATGAGACCCCACTTTATTTTCCAGACAAGGAAACTCTGTTTCATAATAAAAGTATATAAAGGTTTATATTTGAGGGGATCATTCAGATTCCTTTGTGCCTAATTAGTTTTCAAAGCAGAAAAGAAGAAAACAATTTTAAAAGTTATCTTTCATGACAAAATCCCTGATTTGAAAAGACACATGCACCCCTCTGTTTATTGCTGCACTATTTGCAATAGCCAAGATATGGGAGCAACCTAGTGTCCATTGATAGATGAATGGATAAAGAAGAGGTGGTACATATACACAATGGAATATTATTCAGCCATAAAAAGAAAATAAATCCTCCCATATGCAACAACATGGATGGTTCTAGGGGGCATTATGCTCAGTGAAATAAGCCAGGTGGAGAAAGACAAATACCATGTGATTTCACTTATTTGTGAAATATAAAAACAAAGCAAAACAGAAGGAACAAAACAGCAGTAGACTCATAGACACTGAGAAGGGACTAGTGGCTACCAAAGGGGAGGGGTCGGGACAAGGGCGGGTGGCGGGACAGTAAGAGGAAAAAAGAGCCTCAGTAATTCATAATCACAATATAAGCTGGTCATGCGGACAGTAGTAGAGCATGGAGAATATAGTCAATGATTCTGTAACATCTTATTACATTGATAGATAGTAACCGCACTAGAGGTGGTGAGGACTTAATAATATGGGTAACTGTTGAACCACTGTGTTGTATATTTGAAACCAACATAAGATTGTATATATCAAGGATATTTTAATTTTAAAAAGTTATCTTTCATGAAACTCTGGTGTGCAAAATAAAGAGAGAAAATTTAGAGAAAGCATCTGCATTGAGAACTGAACTGAAACAATATCTAGATAAAGGGAAAATTGCAAAATTCAGATTGTTCCAAATATAAATTCATTTTTTTAAGAGCAAAGGAAAACAAAAACCCACTTAACTGTAGACAAATGGATTGTTTTAACAGCATAACCTGTAGGTAATTATTAATTATTTTAGAAAACTATGGTATCAGAAGATGAAAGAAAAGTAAAAATAGAGAAAATTGTTTCCTATAAATTGGGATCCTTACCTTATCCCTCAAGTATGCAATTCTACTTAGAAATTCATTATAAAAAAGCCTTATCCTAAAAAAAAAACTTCAAATATGTATTAGTTTGTTTCATTAAAGCTAAGATCCCACCTATAAGAAATTTCAACATTTTGAAGCATAAATCCACAACCTTTGTCCCTGTTCTAAGATCAGAATAGCGGGCAACACCAAAGATTTTAGCCTGTCTTATACAGAATGTGTTTACTGCAAATAACAGATATAAATTCAAAATAGCTGAAGCAAAAAATAAAAAGGATAAAAGAAAGAAGAAAAGAGGAAGGTGGAGGGAATTATATGACCATGGGCTCACCTCAAGAGACTAGTGAGCAAGATGTCCTCTTGAGCTTCACCATGGGCTAGAACCTGAAAAGAACGCAAAACCTTGTGCTCGCTCCACTTTCTCTATGGAACTACGTGTTTTCTCATCTTTCCCCTGTACCTTGGATGCTTTCGTCTGTCACTGTAGACCACTTCCCTCTGATTTTTCATATGTATGGCAAAAGAGTGCTACCTGAATTCAGGTGCTAGCTAAGACCGGTTAGCAACAGTGTCCCTGAATGTAACATGCTGATTTCTACAGAAGAAAGAATCTGATTGGCACCGCTTGATATTCCTTGTCCAATCAACCGTGGGTGAAATCCCACAGACTACATATGACTATAGGGTCTGCTACTGTGAGTGGGAGGGCAGTACTGTAGTGTGTGTGGCCGGGGGCAGTGACAGGGAGTCACAGCCTAATGTACACTCCCATCTTCGTATTCTGTCTGCATTTCCAGGCTCACAATATTCCCATTTACAAACTATTCTGCAATATATGTACGTCCATTTGATCCAGTCCACATATGTATCGTTTGTACTATCACTTGTCCATGTTGCAAATCCATGTACAAAAAATAAATATTGGAAACTAAGCATGTTGTAAACTTTTAGAATAAAGCAGTCATGCCAGCATTTTTAATTTTTACAGAAAATCTCCATGGTGGTCTGAATACAGAAATCCAGGTGCTAATCCCCAAATGTTACCTTATATGGGAGTTTGTACATATAATAGTTAAGTACTTTGAGATGGAAAGAGTCACCTGGATTATCTGTGTGGGCCCTAAATATAATAATCATAAGTGTCCTCATCAGTGGAAGATCTTACTACACAGAGGAGAAAGGCAGTGTGGTTCTGGAAGCAGAGACGGAAGTGGTGCATCTGGGAGATGGAGAAAGGGCCCACAGGCCAGGGAAGAGGGGACCACTAGAAGCTGAAAATGGCAAGGCCAGGGTTCTGTGCTGGATCTTCCAGAAGGAACCAGCTCTGCCAACACCTTAACTGTGGCTCAGTGAAACTGATTTTGGACTGTAAGAGAATAGATGTCTGTTGGTTTAGGCAACACGAATGTGCTACTTTGTTACAGCAGCCTCAGGAAACTAGTATAATCAGCACGTAAAAGTGATTGCTTTGGAACTTAGAATTTATATGCCCATCATAGTGCTTGAATCAAAACTGATCCCAACATATGGTTTCCTTTCCTTTAACACAGGATAGTCTTTGTTTTGATGAAGTTGAATAAACATGTCCTTTGTTTTACAAAGCTTTTTAAAAAAATATGGATGAGTGTTGTGTGGGCTTTGTCATTCACTTTCTTGTCTAATCTTCTTTTGAGAGCAGCATTCAATCTGATTCATGAACAAATGTTTACAGACCATATACTCTGTGCTAAACATTCAATTCACAGATATTGTATGGACTATGAACTCTGTGGTGTGCTTCATGTTCAGATATCATGGTTAAATAGCAGGCGTGGCCCATGGTCTCACAGGGCTTATAGTCTGGCAGGGAAGAAGGATAATTAAACCAAGGATTACAATAAAGTGTGAGGTGTATTAAGATTCAAAGAAATAGAGAATGTGTTATGAAAGTACATGGCAACTCACCTAGAGTGGGACAAGAAAAGACAGCATCACAGAGGAGATCATAGTTGAGTTGAGACCTAGTCTAGACCCTGGGAAAACAGGGATGAAATGACACAGGCCCTGCCATCATGAAGCTTAGTTAAATAGGGATCTAGGCCATGTAAATAAACAGTCTCAGCTCAATGTGAGAAGACCTACAAACTTAGGGTGTATAAGGTGCAGTACTGAGGAAAGAGGCTATGACCAGGTCTGTGTTGGGGTAGGGATATGAGAAAAGTCCTGATCTTTAAATTGAGTCCAGAAGGAAGTGTAGACTTTAGTCAGGTGAGCAGAGGAGGGGAAGGATGCCTGAGGATGAGGGAGCAGCGTGGCACTGCAGGGCAGGTGGTAGAGCTGCTGACCAATATACAGGGATTAGCTCAGTGTGGCTATTGATCCCTTTGATCATAAAAATTTTGGTCATGAATATTTTCAAATATAAAACAAAGTTGAAATAATATTACAGTGAACACCCATATACTGCTTCAACGATTAATATTTCTGTGCTATTTTATCATATATCTGTCCATACGAATTTCCAAATTCTAAAAAAAAGTATGTACTAATAAGGATACTTATAAGCTATAATAAATTACCATTTTTTATAGTTCTTTGCAAAGTCAGATTTCTGTGAGGTTATATAAATATAGTTTTTTTTATTAGACCTCAAATAAAGGAATTAAGGGTATACTTGTATTAAATAAACAAAGGAAAATACTTTTATAAAAAAATAATACGTAGACTATGTAATGTATTCATCTATCAAGAAAATGCCTTTGTGTTATTTTGTTTTTGTTTTATTTTGTTGCAGTTGAAGAAGGGTTTACACTTATTAGCATACTGTTTGTGATTTAAATTACAGATGGTGGTCTAAATTTCCCATTCATTTGACAATTGGATTTCCAGTTTCTAGATATTTATGAAGGTTACACTGTCAAGCATTCTTAAGATTTTAAGAGTTTTATACATTGCTTATGGTAATTTAAGTTTGCTGCTAAAAGTCTATTATGAATATGCATTATAAATATGAAGAAAATGAAAAGATGTGATGAGAAATAATATCTCCCTTATAACTGAATGCTTTGCTAATACATACTCCAGGTGAGAAGCTTTAGAAAAGAGGCATTTCTGGGAATGTATGAAATCTGATTCGAAACCATGCCTTAGTTCAATTGTTCTAAACTTCAGTGCACATATGAATTACCTGCAGAGCTTATAAAAATGTAGATCTGATTTGATACTCCAAATTCTAATCAGCAGGCCTAGCACAGGGTCCAAAATCTGTATTTCTGGCCAGGGATGCAGACAGTACAAAAACACACTTACAGAGACATTTTCAAGCAAGTCCCGATTCTGTAGCACTCAGCTTTGACTGAGTATATCTTAGTAAATCTCCTGAGTCCATTTGGACAAGATATTAGTGAGTTTTTATTGAACACTTATTATATGTTATGTTAATAAAATGAGAACAGGTTATTTGAACTGATCCTCATGCTAAAAACAACTGAAAATGCTAAGTGAAATATGTTTTTAGAATATCTTCTTAAGAACATCTTACCATTAGGTAAGTGTGGGGAAGTTAGTGTTCCTATGGCCAGGATCCTCACTGAACTTAAACCACCTGATGATGTAACTGGCCTGTTGCTAGGCTACCGCTTCCACACCTTTAGGCAATAAGCTATTATTGCGCTGTATAGAGAGCTTGGCCCAGTGCTCTGGGCGGAGGCAGAGATGCTAGTGCTCGACCTACAGCCGGGAGAACAAGCTGGGTAATAAAGCCTTTCACCACAAAGAACGTTTTGCTGTCAATTTTTTTGGTCACATTGAATCCATAGGGAACTTGTCCAGGGCTGAAACCCATTGGCAAGACAGTAAGAAATTATCAAGCCAAAATATGAGTGTAGCTGAGAACCACAGCTGCTTTTGTTCTGAGGGTGTTTGCTGAAAGGGGAAAAATTGCAGGGCAGTTTTCATAGTTTTAGCTATGGGACACTCAATCTACAGAACGTAATGGAAATTTCTTCTGCACTAGTGCTGGAACTCAGAAGGTCTAGACCCCAGGGTAGGATGACCCAGAAGTATCTCCCCCAAACCTTAACACTAGAGTAAAAATTGCCCTGGTTCTGAGAGGTTGAGGAGGTGAAGAGGAACCTCCAATGGCAACTTGTAGCCCTAAGCTGGCATTTGTACTCTTTTTCAGCCCAAATTTGTACCACTTGAGTGGTATAAAACTATTACATAATGTAAGCAGAAGGGGGATGAATGGTCAACTGGAGGCTCATAAAGTGGGAACTTGCCAGGGAATCTTCAGCCTAAACCAGGGTAAAGGATACCTGACATTTATTTCCCCATTCTCCCTTCTGTTAGAAAGATGGTATTTCAATTTCTGCAGCAAGAAAGATAATCAATATAACTCACCTGGCTCTGGTTTCTGACTTAGTAACCTGCTGATTAAAAATTTACTTCTCATAGATATATTTCCAAAGGCTCAGAATACCTTAGTAAGTGGATACCAGAATTTTGAAAGTTACGTAAATTGGCATTTTGCTTTATATGCCAGTCTTTTGAGTTCAGTGGTATGAATCTGTATGCTAGACACTGTTTCTGGGTGTCCTGGGAGGAATAGTTTCTCTGCCTGCAGGGAACCTGCCTGTGAAGTTCTTTGTGAGTTACAGCTGTGCTGGAAAGCCTTGCCCAGAGGCCATCAAGTCAAGCCAACAACCCATGGCTTCCTAACAGCTACAAGTAATTTCTTCCCAGTGTTAGCACAAAGAAGCATCTAATTGTTTTCCACAGAATCCCTGTAAACTAAGAGCAGATCAGATAAGATATGCTCTTTCTGGAAAGAGTACTGTCTTAGGAGTCAGAAGTGGGCTTAAATTCCACCTCTGCAATTTACTAGATTGGTGATTGTGGGCTGTTTGAACAACTTTATCATCTGTAAAATGATGGCTTCATTCATAAAAGGATGGCTTCTGTTTTATCTATGAAGTAGGAATTTAAGTTGTCTTCTGAGAGGAGGAGGGAGAGTTCAATGATAGAGGGAAGTAGAGAAGGTAAGAAAGACAAACGTCTGGAGTATGGAGGAGAAAACTGATGAGGGGAACATAAGATTGCAGAACAGCGCTGAAGGCCCAGCTGATTGATCAGTCTGAATTTACCAAAGTGGTAAATTTATCAATATGGTACCAATGGAGGGCCCTGGGGTTTCCTTCAGGCACTGTGGAGGGAATAGCTGGGTTTTTTGTTGTGTTGCACACCGATGCACTGGTAAATACTTCACAAATGCTTTAGGGCATGCAGTGGGAGGAACCCTGATTTGTGTAGTGGTGTAGATATTCCCAGCATGAGAGACTGCAAGCTACCAATGTGATGTCACTGAACTCAGACTTGGGAAGAGATGTCTAGTGACACACTATTATATAGTATTCCCACCATACAGATATAAAGACATAAGTAACCTTAAGTGCATAGAAAATAGTAAAATAATTCAGAAGTGATGAGTTTTGATTATTTATGACTTTTGTTTTTATGTAATTTTCTTAATTGTAAGTTTATATAATTTATTTTTTAATAATAACCATTTTAATTACTGGCTTACAAAATTCCTGAAAATGTTACCGTCAGTTATCTTGAGAGAGCATGAGCTGGCTCCGGCATGCCATTGGTTGTAGGAAACCACACCTATACTAAGGGGTTGGGTGGGATTGGGGGTGAGGAAGGTGCTGAGACATAAATGACAAGATTGTTTTTCTTGGAGCCAGGCAACTCTGCCCAGGGCTTGGCAAAGGAAGCCTGAGCTCACTGGGAAAGGGGATTGGAAATGATTGAAAGATTGACTCTGGGGGAGGGAAGGGTGTTAGATTGGACATGAATCAAGAGTCAAACAAGTCAATATTGGAGGAGCTGCCAAGTTTGTATCTTTTTTGTGACCCTGCAGTTTCTCTCATTGTACTGTAAATAGCCTGTGAAGGTTTCATGGAGTAGGTTACACAGAGTGGGGGAAGGGCGCAGCATGAGCAGAGCAGGGACAGTGACTGTGAACCCAGGAGCCGGGAAAGGGCCCCTGGATAATGTCAGAACAAAGTCACCTCTGCAAAGACAAAACCAGCTGGGAGTCTTGCTGTTTGCAGTTTCTTTGAGCTGTGCTTTGTTATAGGTTGGCAGAGAGCTACTTGGAGGATGGAAGCTCTTTCTGGTTCTAAAATTACACTATAGAAATGAATGCCTGTATCTAAGTTTCTTCTTTCAAGTAGCTTACTAAATAAACTTAGACAAAATTTTTCTTTGCTTAAAGGTCTTTGGAGAAGGGATGGGAATAATTTCCCTTCAGTTCTGTTCAGTACATGTTTTAGGTATTGGAAAGGCATTTTCCACAAAAGAGCTAACACATTAATGGCATCTGTTTGGCTTTTATATTCATGACTGGGTGTAATTCAGAATCGTGTTTGGTGTGAGATACCTCAGCAGGCAGCATTTTCACTTTTTCAGAGAAAATATTTCAAACAGTAGCTGTATGGTCAACATCGCCCTGTTTGCAAAACTCCTGCCTGTTCAGGCTACAATCACAATTACAAAATAATTTAGAGATTTCATTATATTTTATTGGGTTGTGGAAGCAGTAACAAGAAGAGGAGGACTTAGGAGAAATACAGGCAAATTTGTTAAAAAGGCATATGTTAGTACATCAGTTCCCAAAATAGTAAAGTTCTGAGGGGAGGTGGGAAGGTGGAGGGGACAAGGAGAGCAAACATATGGTTACCAAGTCAGGACATTAGAAGAAAATTAGCTGTTTCTGTCATTATGATTTTACAAAAGAAATATTTTCTTAATATCAGATAAATAGTAAGGAAATCTTTGAATAAAAAGAATACATTTCGTTTATGGGAAAACCCAGCACATTATTTTTAGGGCTTAGCAATGAAAGCATCTTCATGAGCCGTTATAAGACACTGATATATATATATATATTTTTTTAATTTAGTGATTTTTTTTCTTCTACCATTTTTATAAATCCTTACTATTCTGCTACAAAAGAAAAAGAAATACAAGGGACAGTGTGATTTTTGTAGTTTAAAAAGGCAATTTTTTTTGAAAAGTAAAAAGAACTACAGGCATTTCCCACGGTTCTGATAATAAGAAGGATGTGATTAGAAGAAAAGTTATGATTATATGTGTTCTGGCATAATGGGGAGAGCATGGCCTTCAGAACTAGGCCAGCCTAAACAATGAAACATCTGAAAAGGACATAAAATGATCCCATTCACAAAAGCATCAAAAACAATAGAATACATAGGAATAAATTTAATCAAGGCAGGGAAAGACCTGTACTCTGAAAATTATAGAACTTTGAAGAAAGAAATTGAAAAAGACGCACACGGAAAGATATCTCATGATCATGGATCATATGTGGTCTGGCATAATGGGGAGAGCATGGCCTTCAGAACTAGGCCAGCCTAAACAATGAAACATCTGAAAAGGACATAACATGATCCCATTCACAAAAGCATCAAAAACAATAGAATACACAGGAATAAATTTAATCAAGGAAGTGAAAGACCTGTACTCTGAAAATTATAGAACTTTGAAGAAAGAAATTGAAAAAGACACACACGGAAAGATATCTCATGATCATGGATCAGAAGAATTAATATTATTAAATGTTTATATTACCCAATCTATATTATCTATAGATTCAATACAATCCCTATCAAAATTGAAATGGCATTTTTTCACAGAAATAGAAAATCAATCCTAAAATTTATATGGAACCACAAAAGACCCACATAGCCAAAGTAATCTTGAGAAAGCCGGAGGTGGCACACTTCCTTATCACAAGTTGTACTACAAAGCTATAGTAATTAAAACAGTATGGTACTGGCATAAAACTAGACACATAGACCTATGGAACAGAATAGAGGGCCCAGAAATACACTCCTGCATATAAGGTCAATTAATATTTGACAAGGGAGCCAAGTCAAGAACACTCAAGAGGGAAAGAATAGTCTCTCTAACAAATGATGCTGGGAAAACCAGGTACACACATGAAGAAAAATGAAACTGGACCTTTATCTTACACCACTCAAAAAATTAATTCAAAATAGATTCAAGACTTAAACGTAAGACCTGACACAATAAAACTCCTAGAAGAAAATATAGGGAAGAAGCTCTTTGATGTTGGTCTTGAAATGATTTTTGGGTATGATGCCAAAGTACAAGCGACAAAAGCAAAAATATACAAATGGGACAGGAAACGCAAATCAAAACCACAATGAATATCCCCTAACACACGTTAGACTGGCTGTCATCAAGAAGACAAGAGATAACAAATGTTGGAATAGGATATGGAAAAAAGAGAACCTTTGTGCACTGTTGGTGGGAATGTAAATTGGTTCAGCCACTATGGAAAATGGTACGGAGGGTCCTTAAAAACTTAAAACTACACCTACCATATGCTCTAGCAATCCCACTTCTGAGTGTATATCCAAAGGAAATGAAAACAGGATATTGAAAAAGTTTCTGCAGCATTATTCACAACTGTCAAGATATGGAAACAACCTAAGTGTCCATCAATGAATGAATGGATAAAGATATGGTGTATATATACAGTGGATTGTTTTTCATCCACAAGAAGGAAGGCAATCCTGCCATTTAGGACACCATGGATGGACCTTGAGGGCATTATGCTAAGTGAAGTAAGTCAGATTGAGAATGACAAATTCTGTATGATATCACTTATATGTGGAATCTAAAAAAGCCCAACTCATAGGCACAGAGAGTAGTAGAATGGTGGTTACTAGAGCTGGTAAGTGGGGGAATTGGGGATATGTTTAAGGGCACAAACATACAACCAGAAGATAAATAAATTCTGGAGATCTAGTGTACAGCACAGTGATTATAAAGTTCAAAGTTGCTAAGAGATTAGATCTCAATAGTTCTCACTACAAAAAAAGAAATGATGGGGGGATGGGTGAAATGGGTAAAGGGGATAAAGAAGTGCAAACTTCAAATTGTAAAATAATTTAGTTATAGGAATGGCAGTATAGCATGGGAAATAGCTCATAATATTGTAATATTTTTGTATGGTGACAGATGGTAACAACACTTACCATGGTGAGCATTTAGTAATGTATGTAACTGATGATATGATACAGGTGTTAGCTAATACTACAGAGGTAATTGCATTGCAATATATAAATGTAACAAGTCAACATGTATACCTTAACCTTACACAGTTATATGTCAATTATATCTCAAAAACAAGCAAACAAAAAACTGGGCAAGGCCAAGGTTCAAATCCCAGCCCTAACGCTAACAAATTGGGGGTCCTTGGACAAGTCAACAAACCCCACTGAATCTCATTTTTCTTCTCTTCAAAAGTAGGACAATGATGGGTATGTAATCAGGTAGTCATGATGATTTAAACAAATGAACTATAAATATAATATAGAACTCAGAAATGTGCCTAGCATTCAACAATTATTTGCTTTCATCTTCTCTTGTCCCATATCTTACTTTTTAAACTGATAATGACAGAAACTATTTATACTTTCTGTTTAATGTCCAGAACTTGACTTATGCCCTCTTTATTTATTTATTTATTATTATTTTGGTATCCTTAATCTACAATTACATGGGCAATATTATGGTTATTAAACTACTCCCTTCATCAGGTGCCCCCCCCACCAACGCCATTACAGTCACTATCCATCAGCGTAGTGAGATGCTATAGAATCCCTACTTATCTTCTCTGAGTTGTACAGCCCTCCCCACGCACCCCCAACATTACATCTGCTAATCATAATGCCCCTTTTTCCCCCTTATCCCTCCCTTCCCACCCATCTTCCCCAGTCCCTTTCCCTTTGGTAACTATTAGTCCGTTCTTGGGTTCTGTGAGTCTGCTGCTGTTTTGTTCCTTCAGTATTTTTTCTTTGTTCTTATACTCCTCATATGAGTGAAATTATTTGATACTTGTCTTTTTCAGCTTGACTTATTTCACTGAGCATAATACCCTCTAGCTCCATCCATGTTGTTGCAAATGGTAGGATTTGTTTTCTTCTAATGGCTGAATAATATTCCATTGTGTATATGTACCACACCTTCTTTATCCATTCATCTACTGATGGACACTTAGGTTGCTTCCATTTCTTGGCTATTGTAAATAGTGCTGCAATAAACATAAGGGTGGATCTGTCTTTTTCAAATTGAGCTGCTGCATTTTTAAGGTAAATTCCTAGGTGTGGAATTCCTGGGTCAAATGGTATTTCTATTTTGAGTTTTTTGAGGAACCTCCATACTGCTTTCCACAATGGTTGAACTAATTTGCATTCCCACCAGCAGTGTAGAAGGGTTCCCTTTTCTCCACATCCTTGCCAACATTTGTTGTTGTTTGTGTTTTGGATGTTGGCGATCCTCACTGGTGAGAGATGATATCTCATTGTGTTTTAATCTGCATTTCTCTGATGATTAGCGATGTGGAGCATCTTTTCATGTGCCTGTTGGACATCTGAATTTCTTCTTTGGAGAAGTGTCTATTCATGTCCTCTGTCCATTTCTTAATCGGGTTATTTGCTTTTTGTTTCTTGAGGTGTGTGAGTTCTTTATATATTTTGGGTATCAAACCCTAATCGGAAACGTCATTTATGAATATATTCTCCCATACTATAGGATGTCTTTTTGTTCTACTGATGGTGTCCTTTGCTGTACAGAAGCTTTTCAGCTTGATATAGTCCCACTTGTTCATTTTTGCTTTTGTTTCCTTTGCCCAGGGAGATATGTTCATGAAGAAGTAGCTCATGTTTATGTCCAAGAGATTTTTGCCTATGTTTTTTTCTAAGAGTTTTATGGTTTCATGACTTACATTCAGGTCTTTGATCCATTTTGAGTTGACTTTTGTGTATGGGGTTAGACAATAGTGCAGTTTCATTCTCTTACATGTAGCTGTCCAGTTTTGCCAACACCAGCTGCTGAAGAGGCTGTCATCTCCCCACTGTATATCCAAGGCTCCTTTATCAAATATTAATTGACTGTATATGTTTGAGTTAATGTTTGGATTTTCTATTCTGTTCCACTGGTCTGTGGGTCTGTTTTTTTGCCAATACCAAATTGTCTTGATTACTGTGGCTTTGTAGTAGAGCTTGAAGTCAGGGAGCATAATTCCCCCTGTTTTATTCCTCCATCTCAGGATTGCTTTGGTTATTCAGGGTCTTTTGTGGTTCCATGAATTTTAGGATTATTTATTCCAGTTCATTGAAGAAAGCTGTTGGTATTTTGATAGGGATTGTGTTGAATCTGTAGATTGCTTTAGGAAGTATAGCCATTTTGACAATATTTATTCTTCCTAGCCAAGAGCATGGGATGCATTTCCATTTGTTAGTGTCCTCTTTAATTTCTCTTAGGAGTGTCTTGTAGTTTTCAGAGTATAGGTCTTTCACTTCCTTCGTTAGGTTTATTCCTAGATATTTTATTCTTTTTGATGCAATTGTGAATGGAATTGTTTTTCTGATTTCTCTTTCTGTTATCTCATCGTTAGTGTATAGGAAAGCAACAGATTTCTGTGTGTTAATTTTGTATCCTGCAACTTTGATGAATTCAGATATTAGTTCTAGTAGTTTTGAAGTGGAGTCTTTAGGGTTTTTAATGTACTGTATCATGTCATCTGCAAATAGTGACAATTTGACTTCTTCTTTACCAATCTGGATGCCTTGTATGTCTTTGTTTTGTCTGATTGCTGTGGCTAGGACCTCCAGTACTATGTTGAATAACAGTGGAGAGAGTGGATGTCCCTGTCTTGTTCCCGATCTTAGATGAAAAGCTTTCAGCTTCTCGCTGTTAAGTGTGATGTTAGCTGTGGGTTTGTCATATATGGCCTTATGATGTTGAGGTACTTGCATTTGTACCCATTTTGTTGAGAGTTTTAATCATGAATGGATGCTGAATTTTGTCAAATGCTTTTTCAGCATCTATGGAGATGATCATGTGGTTTTTGTTCTTTTTGTTGATGTGGTGGATGATGTTGATGGATTTTCGAATGTTGTAGCATCCTTGCATCCCTGGGATGAATCCCAATTGATCATGGTGTATGATCCTCTTGATGTATTTTGGAATTCGGTTTGCTAATATTTTTTTGAGTATTTTTGCATCTACGTTTATCAGGGATATTGGTCTGTAATTTTCTTTTTTGGTGAGGTCTTTGCCCGGTTTTGGTATTAGAGTGATGGTATTAAACTTCATAGAATGAGTTTAGAAATGTTCCCTCCTCTTCTATTTTTTGGAAAACTTTAAGGAGAATCGGTGTTATTTCTTCTCTATATGTCTGGTAGAATTCAGAGGTGAATCCATCTGGTCAGGGGTTTTTGTTTTTGGGTAGTTTTTTTGACTACCGATTCAATTTCGTTGCTGGTGATTGGTCTGTTTAGTTTTTCTGTTTCTTGTTTGGTCAGTCGTGGAAGGTTATATTTTTCTAAGAAGTTGTCCATTTCTTCTAGGTTTTCCAGCTGGTTAGCATATAGATTCTCATAGTATTCTCTTATAATTCTTTGTACTTCAGTGGGGTCCATCGTTATTTTTCCTCTCTCATTTCTGATTCTGTTTATGTGTGTCAATTCTCTTTTTCTCTTAATATGTCTGGCTAGGGGTTTATCTATTTTGTTTATTTTTTCAAAGAAGCAGCTCTTGGTTTCATTGATTTTTTTTCTATTGTTTTATTCTTCTCAATTTTATTTATTTCTTGTCTGATCTTTATTGTGTCCCTCCTTCTGGTGACTTTGGGCCTCATTTGTTCTTCTTTTTCCAATTTCAGTAATTGTGTCTTTAGACTATTCATTTGGGATTGTTCCTCCTTCTTTAAATAGGCCCCAATTGCAATATACTTTCCTCTTAGAACTGCCTTTTCTGCGTCCCACAGAAGTTGTGGCTTTGTGTTATTGTTGTCATTGGTTTCCAAATATTCTTTGATCTCTGTTTTAATTTGGTCGTTAACCCATTGATTATCTAGGAGAATATTGTTAAGTCTCCATGTATTTATGAGCCTTTTTGTTTTCTTTCTAAAATTTATTTCTAGTTTTATACCTTTGTGATCTGAGAAGTTGGTTGGTACAATTTCAATATTTTTGAAATTACTGAGGTTGTTTTTGTGGCCTAGAATGTGGTCTATTCTGGAAAATGTTCCATGTGCACTTGAGATGAATGTGTATCCTGTTGCTTTTGGGTGTAGACTTATGTGGATGTCTGTTAGGTCCATCTGTTCTAGTGTGTTGTTTAGTGCCTCTGTGTCTTTACTTATTTTCTGTCTGGTTGATCTGTCCTCTGGAGTGAGTGGTGTGTTGAAGTCTTCTAAAATGAATGCATTGCTTTCTATTTCCTCCTTTTGTTCTGTTTGTATTTGTTTCACATATGCTGGCACTCCTGCGTTGGGTGCATATATATTTATAATGGTTATATCCTCTTGTTGGACTGACCCCTTTATCTTTATGTAATGTCCTTCTTTATCTCTTGCTACTTTCTTCGTTTTGAAGTCTATTTTGTCTGATACAAGTACTGCAACACCTGCTTTTTTCTCCTTTTTGTTTGCATAAAATATCTTTTTCCATCCCTTCACTTTTAGTCTGTGTATATCTTTGGGTTTAAGGTGAGTCTCCTGTACGCAGCATATAGATGGGTCTTGCTTTTTATCCATTCAATAACTCTGTGTCTTTTGATTGGTGCATTCAGTCCATTTACATTTAGGGTGATTATTGATAGATATGTACTTATTGCCATTGCTGGCTTTAGATTCGTGGTTACCAAAGGTTCAAGGGTTGCTTCTTTACTATCTGACAATCGAAATTAACTTTCTTGTTAAGTTATTGTAAATGCAGTCTGATGTTTCTTTATTTCTCTCCCTTCTTATTCTTCCTCCTCCATTCTTTATATACTAGGTGTTTTATTCTTTGTCTTTAGTTAGTATTTGGATGATCAGCTTTCTTTGCTATGATTTTATTTTCTCTGGTGACTCTTTGTAGCCTTAGGAGTGCTTTCCTCTAGAGCAGTCCCTTTAAGATATCCTATAAAGGTGGTTTATGGGAGGCAAGCTCTCTCAGCTTTCGCTTGTCTGGAAATTGCTTAATCCCTCCATCATATTTAAATGATAATCGTGCTGGATACAATATTCTTGGTTTGAGGCCCTTCTGTTTCATTGCGTTAAATATATCATGCCATTCTCTTCTGGACTGTAAGGTTTTTGCTGAGAAGTCTGATGATAGTCTGATGGGTTTTCCTTTGTAGGTGATCTTTTTTCTCTCTCTAGCTCCTTTAATACTCTGTCCTTATCTTTGATCTTTGCCATTTTAATTATTATGTTTCTTGGTGTTGTTCCTTGGGTACCTTGTGTTGGGAGATCTGTGGGCTTCCATGGACTGTGAGACTATTTCCTCCCCAGCATGGGGAGGTTTTCAGCAATTATTTCTTCAAAGACACTTTCTGTCCCTTTTTCTCTCTCTTCTTCCTCTGGTACTCCTATATTTTGAATATTGTTCCATTTGGGTTGGTCACACACTTCTCTTAATATTCTTTCATTCCTAGAGATCCTTTTATCTCTCTCTGCCTCAGCTTCTCTGTATTCCTGTTCTCTGATTTCTATTGCATTAACAGTCTCTTGCATCTCATCAAGTCTGCTGCTAAACCTGTCGATTGCTTGTCTCATTTTTGCATTGTCTTTCCTCACTTCCCTCACTTCCTCCCTTAGCTCTTGCATATTTCTCTGTAGATCCATCAGTATGGTTACGACTTTTATTCTGAATTCTTTGTCAGGAAGATTGTGCATTTCCATCCCATCAGGCTCCCTCTCTGGTGTTGTCTGGGTGTCGGTAAGCTTTGTTTGTACCATATTTCTCTGTCTTTTCATGGCGATAGAAGTGGTCGCTGGTAGGTGCCACATATGTCAGCTGGGCTCTTTAAGAGTTTTAAAAAGAAAAAAAAAAGAAAGAGAAAAAAAAGGAAAAAGGAAAGAAAAAAAATCCCACCAGGAGTAGATTCTGTGAGGATGCTGTAGGTGGCGCTCTTGCTCCACTATTCCACAGCCGTAGCTGCGCCACTTCGCAGCGCCCTTTGTAGGTCTGGCCAGGGCGGGAACGAATGGGAGGCTACGGATCTCTCTGGGAAGTCTTAGTACGGCTACTTCTTCCCAGTCGCCAGCCAAGGGGTCCAAAATTCCCCAGGACTCCCAGCCTGCTGGGCTGAGGGTGCTGGGACGATCCTGCTCCTCCGTTGGGCCCCTGTCTCTTTAAGACCGCTAAAATAGCGCGCTCTTTTCTTTTGTCCCGGGGAGCCAGTTGAGAGGACCCTGTCTCAGATCATGCACCTCTGTCTCTCCAATCTCCGATACACCACGCGATGTGTGTCAGTGCTCCTGGCACAGATCACCAGGGCTGGTTATTTACGGGCCTGTACTTCCCCTCCCTCCCGGCTCTGAATCCTCTCCTCCCACTGGTGCGCTGGGGTGGGGGAGTGCTCGGGTCCTGCCGGGTGGCAGTTCCATATCTTACCCATTTCGCTAGGTGCCGAGTCCTCTCAGGTGTAGTTGCAGGCTGGTGTCATCCTGTATCTTCTGGTCTCTCTTTTAGGAATAGTTGCATTTGCTATATTTTCATAAATATATTTGGTTTGGGGAGGAGATTTCCACCGCCCTGCTGATGCCACCATGTTCCCGGAAGTCTATGCCCTCTTTAGAAACACATACATATACCTTCCCCACTGACAGCAATTTTTCTGGTTTGGGAACTTAAGAAATAGTAAACCCCTAATACATAAGAAGCTCCCAGTAAATATGGGCTGTTATGGTTCCTTATACATTACTATTTTCCTTTTCCATTTTAAAATAAATTTCTCATGCTTAAAAATTGGTCTTACACTCGTATGAATACTTGGCATTTCCCAAATTTGATAGTGTGTACCACTCTGAGCCACTGACCATACTCACAATAATTAAGTAGGTAAGTATCCAAAAGCCAAGCCCTCTGCTAGTGGTCCCAGTTGCTAACCCAACACTCTCCATTCCCGTGAAATTCAAGCTTGCCCCTGGCTAGTTTGTGTTTCCATACCTCTAATGATTTATTGCATTACAGAACAAATAAAAAGTTGAATATCAGTTAAGTAGAATGTAACACAGCAAAGTGAAGCATCTCTAGGTCATTTATTTCATTAACATTGTCAATAGAAGTGCATTGTCTGGGTTAGATGGGTTATGTTCAAATATAGAAACAAGAAACCATTCCTGCCCTCAGGAAACTGCCAGTTTAGGGGAGGGATGGTGACAGCCACATGAACAATCAGACATTTAGAAAAGAGGGTTTGTAGGGGTCTTCATGGAGATGTATTTGCTCCTGCTACTACAGAGCAGGGATGTCATGAGCCTCCCCTGAGAGCCTCGGCTTGGCTTCAGTCCTACTGGCAGAGTAAAGGGAAGCCAGATGGAGGGGAAGTTGGGTATTCAAAACAGAGGGGACAGCATGCACCAAGGCACAGGAGCTAGAAACAGCTTGGTGTGTGTGAGTGTGTATGTGTGAAAAGTTACAAACAACTGTTTTGCTGAAATACAAAGCGCCTTCCAGAGAGGAAGGAGCAGGGGGTGAGAGTGAGTCTGTGCCACAGGCAGAGGCCAAAGCTGGGAAGCCCCTGGAAGTCCTGCCCCGGCTACAAATGGATGGCAGGGTCTGGTGTGCCACCTCTGTGCTCGGTGCTCACGTGATTTCCCCCTGCCCAAAATGCCTGCCTACTCAAACCTTAGGGACATAGCCCTTCTAGCTCAAATCCACTTTTCCTCTGACTCTCTCAGCTCACAGCAATTTCTGCTCCTTCTAAACTCACAACAGTCAATATGTAAATCTTATGGAGGAGGTTAATAGTCATGGCCCTGTACTGTGAATTATTCCTGCATGAAAATATTTCTCAACTCTTCTGCAAGATAGGGAGTTCCTTGAGCATAAGACCTTTGTCTACCTCTTTCTGTCCTCCAGAGCTTTGCAGAGGCCATACCAGAACTTTAACATACTAATTGCTCAATGAGTATTTGTTCTTCAATTGTTGCATCTCTGACCTTTTGGGAGGAGTAGAACCAGACCCAGAAGTGTGACACAGACATGCTATCTTTAGGGGAGCTTCTGGCTTGCCAGGCCACAAGAAAGGAAAGAAAGTAATATTCTTGAAGTCTCTTTTCTGTTGGTTCCCAAATTACCACATTCTCCTGGTTTCCTCCCAACTCTGGCTGGTTCTCCTCAATCCCCTTTGCTGGTTTCTCTTCTTCTACTTTAAAATTAGATGCTGGAGAGCCTCCTTTCTCTCTTTGGAGTTCTCTCTCTCTCTGGAAGATTTCAACCCACTCCCGAGGCTTCAAGTCACCATCTTTATACCGTCAGCTTTCAGACTGGGACCTTTGGCTCAGCCCTGGCCACCCCCCAGCCCCCACCCTGCCATGACGCCTCAAAATCTCTGCTTGGATGTCTCATAGCACCTAAAATTCAGTGTGCCCCAAACGGAACTCATCCTCATAACCCCTACCATGAAATAAACAAACAAGAACAAAACAAAAACCTGCCATTCCTACAGTGTTGTCCTGCTTCATAAATGGCCCCGGCCACTCAGTTGCTGAAGTCAAAAACCTGAGAATTCTTCTTGCCTCCTTCCCCTTCACTCCCATGTTAAATTACCACCCATTGCCAAATATTCCTCCATTTCTCCCCCACTGGCATTCATGGAACCTTACTTAGCTTTCTGCCTTACTTCAGTGGGTTCCCTGAATATAATCATGACCCTCTCATGGCTAGTCTCCATCCTGCAGCTAGAAAAAACTTATAAAAATGTAGATGTTATTGTGTGATTTCCTCACTTACTCTTCAGTGGCTTCCCACTGCCCTGGGAATGAAGCAAAATCCCTACAGACTTTGTCCCTTACTTCTCCATAGGCTGTCCCTTTCCTTACTCTTCTGCTTAGTTTACACAGGCCAGCTGTCCTGGAAATACTTACTTCCACAGTTTCCATGCTCTCCCTCATACCTAGGTCTCCATGTACTCTGGTCTGTCTTCCTGGAATGCCCCACTCTCTCACCTCATCTGGCAAACAAGTAAATTAAATTCTGAGTCACTTGCTGCTACCCTGATTGGAAACAAACAAGGCAAGGAGGTGGCAGGGGAGTGAATGGCTAGATCTCAGCCTAGCCAAATTCCATGTCTCCTATTTTACAAAAGTTATCGATATATCAGCATGCTCTTATCCTGCTTTCTGGTGTATGTAGACTCACTGGGCCTATAACTGAGTGGGATAGCTGGTGTCATGGGTTTGTACTAAGCTATCTTCCAGGTACAGTTTGGAGACCCGGGCTGGACCTTGCACTAGCGTACAGGTATTTTAACATATGTAATGATCATGAGTGTTCCCTTTTTTCTAGAGAATGTGTACCTCAGGGATGAGTTACAATGATAGGAAATGCATGGCCCAAGAAAATAAATATCACCTGCTACATGTTTTTAAAAATGAGGGTTGCTGCTTAGGTCCATGCCATCTTGTATTAATTCCCCTAAGAAACTCATTAAGCCTGGGTATCAATTCACTTAGCAGCACTGTACTTCACTAACAACTGAACTGGAGCCCTGGAAGACCATTAAAATGAAATGAATGACCTAATCTCCTCTGCAAAATCAGCACAGGATTCTAATTTATACTCACAAAAAAAAAATCATTTCTCTCCAAGTTAACCAATCAGTAATGTAATGTTAAACCAATTATATTAAACAATGCTTCCAAGACAATGAATTACATCAAATTAATTCCATGTTGGCTTAGGTCTCCAGGCCAGGTATTTTCCATGGCTCATGTGTTATGAATATTTGTGTTGCTTTGGGTTTCTGCGGACCAAAAGAGGTACTCAAAACCATAACATGCATTAAATATATATACACAAGCCACACTACAAAATCAATTGTAAAATATTTTGGAGAAGTCAATTAGGAAAGGTTAAAGAGGCTAATACCAGGGCTGGGAAAGTAAGAAATTCAATTGCCAGCAGTGAAACATTGAAAAATTATTTCTAAGACAAGTGGTAAATTATACATGAAAGAACAAATGAATATATGTAACAGCAATGTGTCCAGAGTGACTTTCAAAGCACATGATTGTTCTAGGTCAGTAGTTGAGTATCTTCACCAACATCATATCACATACACAAATATAAATTCAAAATTTTTAAATGTTTTTTTTCTCACTAGGCACAATTCAATATACTTGAAAATGATCATTTGGCAGCTTGGTAGAAACAGGGAGAAGCTCACTCCGTCTGTCTAAGAAAAAGGCAATGAAGAACTGCATGCTGCCCTCTTGAGTCAGAAGCTGCTGTTTTAACCATATCATGTCACATGTGTCAGGGGATGCACAGACTCTCATTGGGTACTGGGGTGCTGAGGTCTGGTATTTCTTCCAAAAAGGAAAGGAATTCCATTATTTCAGTACTAAAAATGAGTTAGTTTATTAGCTGTATGCTCTCTAATTTAATCACCCTCCAACAGCTTCTTTGGTAGGGAGGTATTATTAGTATCCCAAGTTTGCCCAGAGACCTGAAAGAATTTGCCTGAAGTTTCCTGGCTAATTTCAGCAGAGAGCTCAGGCTCTCCAAGCCATCGCACCGCATTTCATACTCCTCAGGCTCTCTCTCCTGGCTTAAAGCCCATGCTGTGAGGAACTCCTGTAAAATGGGATTCCACTGATGGTCCAACTGCAACCCGACCAAGCCCAAATTAACAGGGAATGGTTGCTTTTTGGAGGGACCACCACACTAAATGCCAACCCAAGCAAAAAACGTCTATTTTCAAGGACTATTTGCATTTAAATCCAGCAGACATTTATTGAGTACCTTCTATGACCAGACCTGTGCAATGTACTTTCACATATCACTTCTAATTGTCACAACAAATGATTTTATTGATATGCGCTAAGGTAATAGAAGTTTCTTACTAAAAAAGAACAGAGTACACTCTGTGGATAAGAAGGCACACTTGTAGAATTTTCTCTGCATCTCTCATTCTTGTGAACGGATGTGATTACTGTCCTAAAAGCAAGCTCATTTAAAAGACAAAACATCAGTTTGTAGACATTTATTTTATTCTTTCCTTTAACCAAGCCTGATGTTTTTTCATTCTTAGTGTGACTAAGAATTAGGGCTGTATACCATCTTAGAGATTTTTTTCATGGCTGATTTTGAGACGTGATATTCATCTTCTGACTGACTTTATAACCTAACCCCTGCTTCAGATAGGACCCTCTGATAGACCAAGACTGGGCATGCTGCCAATAATTCTGCTGGTTTCTGGGCGGGTGACAGCTACTTCTTTGGAGGATCTGCCCTTCTCTGCACTCTAACCACATGGTCTGAATGAGCGTGGCCATCTTTTTATATGACTGCCTCCCTGTCCCAGTGATTGGTCCAATGTATTGGCACATGATCCAAATTGACACATCACAACTCTTTCCCAGGACTTTTCAAAGTGGAGGTATAGAGATTCACACACACTTTCTCCTTTGGCTGTGGCCCTCTGAGGGTGTGAGCCTGGAGCCACCAGTGTCTCTTTAAAAAAACAGAGACACAATCCTCATGGCACACGAGCCTCTAAATCCAGTCTTTCTTTAGGCAAGCCTCATTCTCTCGTTCTCACAATTTCACTATGTGATTCAATAATATGGGGCCTTGTCTCATGCAACCAAAGAGTTGTGACTACATACACCCATGAAATACATATATATTTTTGGATACTTACCCGAAAGGCAGTATGCTGCAATAGAAGGCATGCTGGGCTTTAAATAATATTAGAAAGAACTTCGGGTATCATGAAGTATTGAGCACCTATCATTGACATGTGGAATTTGGGTAGTGTGTAAGAGAATTGGCACAGGGCCACATGGTTCATTCAGCACAGCTCAGGGATTGGTCAGCCTGATGCTGGGACCCAGATGCCCCAGAATTATCTTCACAACCAATAAGGTAATCTTCTTCACACTGTCCATTCCCCATGGAGTTGTAGGGACCCATGTTCTGTTAACCTTAGGCTCATGCACATGGTGGAAGCCCTGCTGTCCTACCAACACTGAGCTAACCCTGAGCGCAAGCATGGCAAGTGACAGTCCTGAACGCTGGCTGCAGAACAGATATAACTGCTCATGGGAAATGCTAAACTACTGGCCTGCAGGGGCCAGGATGAAGAGGTGGGTATTTAGAGCCCCACAGAACTAGGTTTTAACTCTGTTGCTTACCAACTCTGTTATTCTCTGAACACCTGGTTTTTCATCTATCAAGTGAGGATAATAGTACTTTAACCTCTTGTGCTTATATAAAAATTAATAAAATATGGAAAGCCCATAGTTGACACTTAGTATGTAGTAGTGTGGCGATGAGGGTGATGGTTGGTGATGATGGTAGTGACAGCATTTTGACTGCCAATCATTCTCACTCCTTCCAGTAGAGAAACTCAGCATAGTAAAGTGGTTCTTTCTCCTCGGGGCCTCATGATGAGCTGTTAACAAAGATAGGGTTCAAATAAGTGACTCATTTTAGGGATTTGTGTGTTCTTATCAGTCAAAGTGCCCACATGAAGGATGTGCTTAGTTTCATAAAAGAAATATGAATCACTATTATCTTGTTTTGGGTTTGTTTCTATATTTCAGTTTACCAAATAAAATTTAATGGCGTATACCTTTAGAAAGTCTTAGACCCCAATTTGGGGTGGTACTTTCTCTTAGATTATACTGGGAGCATACTTCTAAATTCTTTCTTGGTTCTGATATTTTTTTCAAATTTTTCATATTTTCTTCACATTTTTCAAAGTAAGACACTTTTTACTATCTTAGTGAAAAGAAAATGAAACTATTGCATTTCCCTAGAGATGTCTTGAGGAAAAGCAGATCCCTGAGAGGATATTATTAACTGCCTACTTCTTATAATTGAGACCTTTTCTCAGACAACTCTGCTGTTTAATCTCACCTCTCACCAATAAACCTTTCCTCTTTTTGATCAAGTGTTTAATTTCCATGAAAGATTTTCTCAGATTTCAACTATAACTGAGAGGATTTTCTTTTTACCCTAACCCTTTCATGGCTAAATCTTGCATATCCATTATTTCAAAAAAGGGTATTTCTGTTCATCTAAGTAAATAGTTCAAGGATTTGATCTTCTTTTCTTGCATATTACTGCTCAAATGAGGAATTATTTGGAAATTTCTTTTGCTAAGTGACTATCTTGTAAAAGTCAGGTAAAATCAAACATTTATAAAAACCAGTCTTGGACAACTCTTGATTATCTCCAGCAATATAGACTAAAGCATAGATTACTAAAAACAGATAAAAGTCCCAAACCTGATTTTGGCCATTCTTTTACTTTCTTTCAAGTAAAATATACATGTTTAACCTTCAGTTCAGTTTTTCTTACAACCCTAATTTTAACTTCTAAAAAATTCCTAATTTTAGGAAAACATAAAGTATTCATAAGGAGGTAACAGGAAAAAGAAGAAAGAGGTGGCCAGGATAACACAAAATCCTAGAGGTAAGAATGATTGCAATTAATATCTAAATATAAAAGAATATGATTCCTTTTAAAAACATAAAAATAATAGTAAAAATCCATCCGCTGTGGCTTTTGCCAGATTCTTCCACAGACCTCAGTAAGACTTCACTTTATCTCAACCCTGACCGTAGACTGCAGCTGACTCCCCAATCTGGGTTACGTCCTGGGTACCAAAGAATGTGGCTTTATCCAAAAAGCTGTGTGTTTTGTCCTCAGCTTCTGGAGGCATTCTGCCTTTATTTAGGAACGTCTTTATTTAGGGCAGGGGC
Source organism: Smutsia gigantea (assembly GCA_032199065.1). Classification (NCBI taxonomy): domain Eukaryota; kingdom Metazoa; phylum Chordata; class Mammalia; order Pholidota; family Manidae; genus Smutsia; species Smutsia gigantea. The sequence goes on from JAVSCE010007169.1 coordinate 84,728, forward strand.
TGTTAACACAAAAAAGACCAACCATGTGACTTAGGGTCAGGGCTTTGGGTCATGAAATATCATTGGACCCGGAGCCTGAGCTCACCCATGTAGCAATCAGTCAATCATGCTTGTGCAATGAAGCCTCAGCGAAAACTCCAGACGCCCAAGCTCAGGTAAGCCTCCCTGTTGGGCAGTACCCCCGAGCATATTCACCCACTGATGCCGGGAGGGTAAGGCGTCCTGACTCCATGGGAAGGGGATGATGGAAGTGTTAAATTTGAAACTCTCTCATATTTTGTCCTAAGTGCCTCCTCTTTCAGCTAAATTTTTTCTATATCCTTTCCCTGTAATTTGACTGTGAGGGCAGTCTTGGGGCCATGCCTTCAAACATTGAAGTTTGTCTAACTGCGTGCTGTTCCTCTCCTTTCTCCCACAGCGCCCTGTCACGTAACACATTGTTTTCTTTGCTTATTTGTTAGTATTTAGTTATGTAATGGCAGTAAAAATGTTCAAAGAGTAGAGAGGTTTTAGTTATAGTGTGTGGTTGTTTTACTGTTAGTAGTAGTATAGTAATAATGGAGAAAACAAGGTTCAGCAACATGCCCCCAAGTCACAGAGTTAATAAGTCGTAGAGCCAGGATTCATTGGAGCCTAGTCTTTCTGGCTCCGGAGTCCAAGCTGCTAATCACCACATCATTCTGCCTCAGCATTTGTTGCAAATAACAGGAACACAGCACAAAACTTAAGTTTAAATCCTACATGTCACCTCCCCTCCCAAAATAAGAGAATTCATTGTTATAAGTTCTACCTCAACACACGCATCTTCCTTCCTTCTTTCCTTCTCCCCCACTCTGCCTCTGCTTTTGTCTGTGCAAGGCAGGTGAAAACAATAGATGTACAGTACAGGGGAGAAGGTAATAATGAATGGAGATATTTCAAAGAGAAAATTCACTGGACCTATGACTAACAGTATTTAGAAGACAAAGAAGAGGAAAGAAATCAACAAAACCTTTATGGTTTTTAACCTGGTTAACTTGTAGGTTCTAAATTGAAGGGAAAATAAGCTTGCTTTTAAAAAATTTATTAAAGTATAATTTACATACAATAAAATTTACACATGTTAAGCACACAGGTTGATAAGTTTTGCATATATATGTATATACTGTGTACCCACCACACTGATCCAGATATAAAACTTTCACAGGTCCCCAGAAAGTTCCTCTGGGGCCCTTCCTTCCCTTGTTATGTCCCATAACCACTAATTTGGTTTCTATTTTTATAGATTGACTTTACTTGTTCTAGAACTTCATATAAACAGATTATACCTCTTTGTAGGTTCTTCTTTCCATCTGGCTTCTTTTGCTCAGTATAATGGCTGTAAGGTCCATCCTCATTGCTGCAGCTATCAGTGATTGTGGGGATGCTGCAAATAGTATCCCATTGTGCGAATACACCACAATTTAGTATCCCTTTATCTGGTGATGAACATTTGAGTAGGTTTTCAATTTAGAGTGAGGCTTCCATAAACATTCAGTCCATGTCTTTTATGGACAGATGTTTTCATTTCTTGTGGGTAAATAACTAGGAAGCAGACTTACTGGCTCATAGGGTTGATGTGTGTTAACTTTTCAAGAAACTGCCGAATGGTTTTTCAGTCAGTTGCACCATTTCATACTCTCACCAGCAATGCAGGAGTCTTCCTGTTGCTGTGCATCCTTGTCAACCCACACTGTTGTCAGTCTTTTTAATTTTAGCCATTCCAGCGATCTAGTATCTGATGGTGTTATTGAACCGTTATTGAGGCATAATTTACATACCATAAAAATTCACCCTTTGTAAGTGTACAGTTTGGTGATTTTTAATAAATTTAGATGCTTGTAAATTTAGAGACATAAATTAGTTTTATAGTATTTCTATCTCCCCAAAAAGTTTCCTCATGTTCACTTGGCAATGGGTCTCTGCTGCCACTCCCAGCCCGAGGAAACCACTGATCTTCTTTCCGTCTCTATAAATTTACCTTTTCTGGCTATCATGTAAATGGAGTCAGACAATAGGGAGTCTTTTTGTATCTGGCTTCTTTCACTTATCACAATATTTTTGAAGTTTATTCATATTATAGTTTGTAGATCAAGAACTATGAAAGGTCTGAAATTTTACCCTGACTGCAGACTAAGAAGTTAGCTAGCCATGGTTGCTTGGCTACTGACTGAAGACGTGACATTCCTGGGTCAGGGAGAAAGGACAGCTTTATTCACAGCCCAGCACGCAGCATGAGTTCATGTTTGTGCCAATTCCCTATACCCCTCAAGTCCAACCAGGGTGAAGCAAGTGGGCCTAGATGGATGCTGTACCTGCAGTGGGTTTATGTCAATGTTGCAGAACCCTAAGCTTAGGAAACCCCAGTTTTTTGTAATGGGCTACTAGCAAACCTACTCAATCTTTGCCCTGGAGAGAGACATATCTTTATTAAACTGTACATCAAACAAATCATCTTTCTGCTCCAGAGAAAGGCCACCATCATAATCTGTTTGCTAAACAAACACCAGATCTGTTTGCTAAAGAATCATCCCTGAAAAGATGGTCTGGAACAAAGGTATTCAGAGCTTTAGGCCAGGAGAGTCTCTCCAAATGATACATCAGTAGTTTGTTTCTTACTTTCATTCTTTCTTTTTTTGCTAAATAATATTCCATAGAAATATAATATTATATACATAAAGAAAGAAAATATTTTTGTATACTATAACACATTTTATTTATCTCTTCATCAGCTGATATATCCTAGGATTTTTTCCAGTTTGGGGCTCTGATAAAGCCACTATGATTCACAAACATGTCTTTGTGTGAATACATGTTCTCCTTTCTCTAAATTCTTAGGAATGGAGTTGTTGGATTGTATGGCAACCTAATGTTAAACCTTTTAAGAAACTGCCAAACTGTTTTCCAAATTGAAAGTTATGTTTTACATTCCCACCAACAAAGTATGAGAGCTCCAATTTCTACATGTTCTTCCCAACACTGAGTATTTGTCTTTTTGAAATGGTAATGCAATATAGTTTTAATTTGCATTTCCCTATTGACTAATGCCACCGAGCATCTTCTCACATGCTTATTATTATTAACCATTTGTATATTTTCCTTGGTGAAATGTCTACTTAAATATTTTTCCTGTTTTATAATTAGATCATTTGTCTTACTATTGAGTTATAAATATTCTTTATAAATTCTAGATATGTTTTTTACCATATATGTGATTTGCAAATATTTTCTCCCAGTCTGTGTCTTGTTTTTTAATTTTCTTAATGGTGCCTTTTGTTATTGCTATTCGTTTTTTAAGTTTTATTGAAATATAATTTACATACCATAAAGTTCACCTGTTTAAAATGTGCAATTCAATGGCTTTTAGTTTATTTACAGAGTTGTGCGATATCACCATGCTCTTATTTTAGAACATTTTTATCATCCTGAGAAGAAGCATTGCACCCATTAGCAATCATTCTCCAGTCTCTTCTTCCCCTAGCTCCTGACAATCATGAATCTACCTTTTGTCTCTAAAGACGTACCTATTCTGGACACATTATATAAATGGGATCACAAAAGACTGGCTTTTTCACTTGGCATAGTGTTTTTGAAGTTCTCTATGTTGTAGCATATATCAGTACTTCATTCTTTTTTATTGATGGTAATATTTCATTATATGGATATATAACATTTTGTTTATCTGTTCATCAGTTGATGGGCATTTGGGTTATTTCTTTTTGGCTATTATGAATAAGGTTGCTATGAACATTGATGTGTACATTTTTGGGTGGGCATTTTCATTCATATTGGGTAGATATCTAGGATGGGAATTGCAATATAATATGATTATATTATAATTATATAATAACACTATAATATAATATAATAGCTCTATGTTTCATAGTATTTGTTTTCTATAACTCTATGTTTATCATATAATAACTCTATTTTTGATATTTTGAAGAGATGCCAAACCGTTTTCCAAAACGGCTGCACCATTTTACATTCCTACCAGCATTGTATGAGGGTTCCAGCTTGTCTACTTGCTCGCCAGCACTTGCTTTATCTCTTTTTTACAGTCATTCTAGCCAACTTAAATTGGTATCTAATTGTGGTTTAAATTTGCATTTTCCTGATGACTAATCATGTCAAGCAGCTCTTCGTGTATGTATTGGCCATTTGGAAAAATGTCCATTCAGATTCTTTACCCATATTTTATTTCATTCCTTTTTTTTTTATTGTTGAGTTATGAGTTCTTGTATAGTCTAGATACAAATGCCTTATCAGCTAAGGGTGTTTTTCGAAGTAGCAAAGTTTTTCATGAAATGTAATTTATTACTTTTTTTAAAAGGATTTGTTTTTGGCATTGTATCCAAGAACTCTTTGCCTCATCCAAAGTCACAAAGGTTTCTCCCATATTTTGTCTAGAAATTTGGTAATTTTAGCAATGACATTTAGGTCTATGATCCCACATTGAGGTCCCTAAGATAATCCTTGTGTATTTTGTGAGATAAGTTCACTTTTTTGCATATGGATATCCAATTGTAGGGCTATCCTGCATACGAATATCCAATTCAAGCATTATTTGTTGGAAATGCTACAGTTTGCTCATTGAATTGCTTTTGCACCTTTGCTGAAGATCAATGCACCAGAAATGTAAAGTTTATTTCTGGACTCTCAATTCTGGTCCATTGATCTATAGGCCTATCATTGCACCTTACTACACTGTCTTGACTACTGTGACTTTATAGTAAACTTTGATATTGAGTAATATTAACCCCAACCTTTGTTCTCTTTTTAAAAATTGTTTTGGCTATTCTAGTTCCTTTGCATTTCCACATAAACCTTAGTATCAATTTGCCAAAATATATATTTTTAAAGTTTTCTGGTATTTTTGATAGAGATGAGTTGAATTTACAAATCAGCTTGAGGAGAATTGTCACCTTAACAATACTGAGTCTTCCAGTGACATCTTCCAATTCATGGACATGGGATATCTTTGCATCTATTTAAATCTTCTTTAATGTCTATCATCTATGTTTTGTCATTTTACTACTTTTACTAAATTTATTGCTATATACTTTTTTGGTGCCATTGTGAAAGAAATTATTTTCTTAATATTGTTGGATTGTTTGATGCTAATATATAGAAATATAATTGGTTTTTGCATATGGTTCTTGTATCTTCGAATCTAACTCAACCCATTTATTAGTTCTAGTAGTTTGTTGTAGATTCTTTGGGGTTTTCTACATACAATATTGTGTCATTTGTGAATGAAGACAGTTTTACCTATTCCTTGCCAACCTGAATGCATTTATTTATTTGACTTATAGAAGTGGTAAGAAGAGACACCCTTACTTTGTTCCTGAATCTTAGGAGGAAAGTATTTTATCTTTCACCATTAAGTATAATGTTAGTTGTATGAAATCACTCTTCAAGAATTTTCAGAAACACAGCAAACAAGATCATACATCTTGATGACAGAATCCTTTGTCTATCTGATTGGCTTAAATAAACCCTAAGTACAATATTGGACCCAAATATTTTGCAAGCTGGGAAACATCTGAGGCTGGAACGAGAGATACAGAGACAACAGAGATGGAGTGAAATAGAGATGATAGAGCTAGAGATGATAGAGATAGAATGGTAAAGGCGTGAAAGAATCATCTGAATGACATCAGCTAAGCTGATCCTGTCTATGTGTTGTAACCAAAAGAGAATGGAGGTCCTGGGCAGGAAATGAGAAAAATCAAAACAATGCCCAGTGGAATTTTGTCATAAAAAAAAAAAAACCTTATCTCAAGATAAGAGTAAGTGCTATCTTAAACTGAGAGCTGGGAAAAAGAGGCTCCCTGAACCGGCATTATCTGTGTGGAAAATGTTGTTGGAAGGACTGGAACAGGATGTAGACATGCATTAAGGGAGGGTAAATCCCTTCACTATGAAAACAGAGCTTGAAATATTACATTAGCTAAGTGTACTGGCTGCCCTGTCCATTAAATATTCATGCTAAAATCCCTGTCAATCACCAGGAACAACCTTGTCCCACTCAGACCTTCTAAAGGGAAATGGTGTAAGTTACTCAGCAAATTGTAAGGGGAAGGGACTTGGCTCTTGTTGTCCACTAGGGTGTGTGTGGTATTGAAGGTCAAACCACTACCAACCTTTCCTGTCTTTGGCAGAATGCATCTGGAAGCCTGGGGAGTGTGACTGTGCTTCTCAAATTGGATGTCCGTGGGAATCAACCATGGGCCTTATTGAAATGCAGATTCTTGGGCTCCCATTATTTCCACCCACCCCCATCTGATTCAATAAGTTAGGGTGAGTTCGGGGGAGGGAATAGACATCGAGTGATTTTGATATATGTGACCTGCAGGCCATTCCTTGAAGAAACACTGAGGTGATTTAAAACACTGCTTTCTGAGACAGACTACATAGTTGCATGGCCTTGGAAGTGTAACCTAACCTGTAAAGGCCTATATTTTCTCACCTGCAGGACAGGGGTAATCCTCAGAGGGCTATAGTGAGAAGTGAATGAGATAATGTGGTAAAATACTAATAGGAAACACTCAAGAAATGGTAGCTATTGTTATCTTGAATTCAAGCAGAAATAAATTATCCAACTCTTAATAGCTGCAAGAACATCAGTGGAACCTTCAGGCCCCACTGCCCTTCACAACCCTAGTATAAATTCAGATGCAGCAAAGAGTTAAATATTCCCAAAGGGCTTTGTCTTGACACAGAGGCTGATACAGGAAGCAACACTTCCCACAGAGAAGTGGTGGCCTGCCCTGTGGGGCAGGGGTGCTATGATCTATTGGCCAAGTGCACTTTGCAAACATGTGAGTTAGCGGTTTGTGTGACCTGAGCCTTTCTTTACTTTGCTTCTGCCGGTGAAGGGCCTGCTGGGCATGTTCCCTGTTCAGGAAGCTGTGCTGTGTGAAGGAAGGCACACTGACCCAATTTCCTGTCCTGCTTCTCTTTCTCTCAGAAGCTGAGAGATTGTGCACATGTCAGGTCATTTCTGTCAATATTAGTTTCCTTACCTCCCCAAATAAGGGCAGATCAGATATTTGTATGTGGGCATTGTGCTTTAGCACTATGACATACAATCTCCCTTTTGATTCTCACAAGACTGGATTCCACAAAGCAGGAATTCTCTCCTGAGAATTCTCCGGTGAGCAGACTGAATCTTAAAAGGTGAGAGGATTTGTTTGGAAATCACAGGGCTAACATGGACTCAAGGCAGACTCATCTCGGGCTCTATAATTACATTGCTCTGCCCCTCATTACCTACCTCGAAGTAGCAATAAGGAGCAACGAAGACGGGATATGCAAGTTCTTGGTGTACTTGGTCATCTGAAAACACCAGACCACATCCTTTAGATCCATACATACCAAGACATACAAGGAACAGTCTACTTACAGAGAGCTATGGTTTAGCTTTGGACTGACTGTATTTCAGAAAGATGAATATCAGTGTCATAAGTGCTTATCATACCGAGAGTTCCTCAAGGTATTGCATGGAAAACATGCTTTTATCATCATTGTCACTGTCATCTTCATCATCGTTAACATCGTTAATAACAATTACGCTGGCATACTGTGTACCATGGCCTTTGTATATTGCTTTACATGTCGTATCACATTTATTCCCACCAATCTCAAGTGAAGATTAAAAAAATACCTAAGAGAAAGGTACTATTATTATATACCCATTATATAGAAGAAACTGAGGAACTGAGTTGAAATATTTGACTATAATTTATGTATAACAAATTATACATATGAGCTGAATTATATTTGAGTTGTTGGCATAAAATTAAATCTTGCAGGCATTTAAGCATTTATTAATTTTAATTTTGCAAATTTTCTTTTTCTATTTTATAACCAATTTTGTTTTCAGGTCTGAAGCATTTTTAGAGATCCTTAGGAATTGTGCCTTGTTAATATCCCTGCAAAAGAAAAACCTGTGAGCAGGGACATGTACTTTACATAACAGTAACAAATGGAGACCTGGCAGATGGTTGTGCTGACCACTGTCATGCAAAACAGGAGGCCCCTAATGGAGGGGCTCCCAAACTGAATCCTTGGGGAAACTTCAAAAAAATACATATTCCTTGGCCAAATTTCTCAATGTGCTCGAGACCCCAGCCCCTGCCCCACCTGCCTCCCACTGGACTGGCTGGTTTTTCCCAAGTTGCCATCCTTTCCAGGGAAGGCTCAGGGAACAGAGACCTCAGCCACTCTCGTTCCTTGAACCCCATCATTCCTTCTCTCATCATCCTTGTTAAGTCTAATGGACATTTCCCTCCACTTTTATTCTGTTAAATGGCAGAACTCAAACAATCCATGTAAAGAGCCCATGGAAGGGGGAGTAAGCCCCTCACAAATGCTCTGCCTGAAGTACAAGGTTTCCTCATGAGAGAGATTCGTTTATTCAAGGATTTATTTAGTGTCAATCCACAGCCCATCTGCCTTGCAACCAAAAAAAAAACTAAAAATGCAAAATAGTGTCAGGTGAGCTAGTTAACATGGAGTCGGAGGGTCATGATTGGTGTATGTTAGGTTTCCTTGACAGCGGGGTGTTTCCTGTAAGTGCAGGCTTACTTAGGTTTAGATCTGTGACAGGGGCAGGGCTACTGAGGCAGCTTCCATGCTGTGGGTCTCCATTGACATGCAGATAAGCTTTATCAATAAACATAGCTTCAAACCACCAATCTAACAAGATTGCTACCCTCAAGTCCCTGCAACAGGATTCCTGGAGGTAACATTAGAGTCTCTCCCCTCCCCTGAATTCACTGTGCCTCTAAAGTCAACATATGCTCCCACTTGGCTGACTCTTTGGCCTGGCTTTCTCCTCAGTTTAACTCAGCTGCCTCCTTAGGGGCCCACCACCACCCTCCTCCCCCACTGCCTTACTGCTGCTCTCTCTGACTGGCTTTCCACCCTCTGACTACAGACTTGCTGAGGACCCACCATCCCTTGTTTCCAGCTGGACCTGGACCAAGACTTTGAGCCAGTTTTCCTGGTGGTGAAATAGATCTTATCAGGTACAAATTATGGTCACCACCTGGAACAGCTGTTCTCAGAACTTGCAGACCCTACTAGTGTGTTTATTAAGGAAATTCCTTGATATTAGCAAGTTTCATCAAATTACCCTGTATGAGATTCTGAAATAAGTGCCTGAGGCATGTAGACAAGCAGCAGTAAGAAGCTGTGGTTGGACTGAGGAGTTTGGGGGTAGATGGGAGGAAGGCAGAGAGGGCAGGGAAATGAAGTGATATTTACTGAGCATTTATTTATGGAAGCAAGGAGATTTCAGTGCATTATGTCATAAGTACTTACAACAACACTGTGTGAGAGAGATTGTTAATCCCATTACATAGATAAAGATACTGAAATTTAAAGAACTTAAATACTTTGTCCCAGGTCAAACGACAAATATGGGACCAGGACCAGTTACAAGAGTGCACACTTTGGAATTGGCTCCAAATGCTTTACCCTTCTGTAAGATAGTAATTCCTGAGATAACTGATCTTTTTAATCTTCTCAGTTTATCCCATATGTCTGGAATTCCCAAGCTGAACTTTTGGGAAGTTAAACCTTCCCTATGCTGGGCTTCAGTTTAGAATTTCCTTCTGGCTCCACAAAGCCCAAGGAAAGACTTCCTTCTGAAATACAGCTTTTCCCTCAAGTGATTTGCAATGTTTGAGGCAAAGCATAAGCCTTTGCCTGGTCCATCAGCACGAGTCACTGCAAACCTATGGAGACCACGTGGTGCAGTGAAAAGCCGGCACTTTCCTGCAGAGGCCTGGGTTGGAGCCCATGTTCTACCACTAACTGGCTCTGTTGAGCTGCAGCAGCTCATGCTTGAGGCCACTGTCACTGGTTGCAAAAGCCTTCTACAGTTCTATTTTTTAATGCTTCTAATTGGGCTTTTGATTTTATAAAGGCTGAATTTGACAGTATAACCCATTCCTGATCTTTAGAGAAGACTGGTTGTGTAGCGCTTTCCATTTATTGGGAAAACTTCTATCACACTCCAGAGTTGTCTGTCATCAACCAAATGAAAGTCACGGAGGAGACAGAAATTTTACATGAGAGGAAAGGAAGAATGAATCAAATAGTAATGCTAGACTGGGCTCTTAGTTTTAGCAGATAATCCCCAATAATCCACATAAAGAAAGAATAAAATGCCACAGTTATTAAATGCCCTGAGGTTCTTGCTTTAATCCCCATTCCTTAAAAAGTTATCTGCTCCATATGCACAAGCTACTTCCCACCAACCCCCAACTCCTTCCACCACCCCAGTGCTAGAGAGATTCATTTATTCAAGGATTTATTTAGTGTCAATCCACAGCCCATCTGCCTTGCCACCAAAAAAACCTAAAAGACAAAATATGATCCCTTTCTGTTCTTTCAATGCAGGAATGAACACCTTTCCCCCATACTCCTCACTCACATGCCTCCGTTATCAATTATTCTGTGTGTAAAGCAAAGAAATTCCTTGCTTCACCTATCCTTTCAAAGCTTACCAGACATAGGCTTTGTTCCTAGGCCCCTAAAATTCACTCCTCCAGAAACTCCGGTCTCTGAGGAGTGAGGTTGGACCCTTGCTGGTATTTTGTAAATCAATCTCTTTGAGAGCTTTTTCCACCTGTGAAGTCTTTTCTAGAGTATTTATGATTCTGGATAAACACCAGTATGCAGGCTTCCAGAGAGGGGGCCTTCCTTCTGGGCTATTTGTATGAATGTTGGTCAGGAGTTCTGCAAAGAGTTAATTAAAATCTGACAGTGACACTAAAACAAGACTAACTGAGTATAAATGGTGGTGACTAACACTAGAAAATGGGTAAATGTCATGAGCATGGGTTGAAGATGAACTCGGTGTATTTTGCTAAAACAAAATACCAAGTCTTCACATTAGTTTCCCTCTCTGCTTTTTACAAATGGAGCTGAGTAGGCAGCTTCTCTTAGCCATGTTTTCTTTCCAGGGGCATCTGGAATTCTGAATTTGGCTTGTTGACCATGAACGAACTCGTAAGCAGGTGCTCTAAGAAACAACACTATTGCTTCTTCTACAACACTGATGGTGCCGAAAAAGCAGTTGCCTCTCTCTAAAAGTAAATTTGAAACAGTGATGGGGAGGTAGAGTCCTGCTGCCTTGTCACAGGACCAGGAGACACTCACAATACTTGTAACTTTTAAATAGGCTGCCAAAAACTAAAATTGAGATCTCACTTTGATTCAGGGGACTTACCCTAGATGGGCCATTAGAGACTTGTCATTACCAAAGGTTCAAGAAAAAGAAGTGTTGTGGACATCTAAGAGTTTCCCATTGGTGAAAGCAGATGCGGTATCAGGACAGAGGCTGGGGAAGATGGAGTCTGGGGGTTAGTGAGCCTTTGGATATACAAGGGCAGAATGGTCAGTATTTGTGTTTCCGTGTCGTGCTGTCTGAGCACCAGCAACAGCAACTCCCCAGAGGCTTGTTTGACATGCAGATACCTCCAGGTGGCCCCTGCTCACAGCCTCTGGGGGGTGGGCCTGGACGCCAGCGATTCTTTCCAGGTATTGCCAATGTACATGGAAGTTTGAAAATCATTGCTTTAGAACTGACAGAGCCAGTCTTACCTGTTGCAACTTGGAATTAGGAATAGATGATCATTCCCTGATTGTAGCACACGGGTGTACTCTAAACTGTAGCCTGTTTTATATGGGTGCCTCGTTAGCACCTAGGCAAAATCACTGGGGTCTCCATTCAACCAGCAGGAGGTGGCCACATGGAGACTCCAGATTCTAACCAGTCCCTCTTACATCTTTTCTTCTTTATCTCTTTTTTCTCCTTTTTTTCTGTTGTACTCTTTAAAGCGGTTTATAGGCTTTTTGATTTTACCAGTAAGTAAAATAGCAAAGCAAGTGAACAAAACCAAATGCATTTTGGTGATCAGGATAGGGCTGCCTACTTTTTATTTTACCAAGTAAGGACATTGAAAAATAGGCACTGTCATCACCATGCTTATATAAAACAAATAACATTTTAACACCAATTTCAAAAAGAAGAAAGGGTATGTGAATTGGTTATGAAACCAATTATTTTTCTCAATGTGTTATTTTCTAAGAACTACTGGTGTGGAATTCTGACTGTATCCGAGGGCAATGCAACTTGACTCACTGGAATGGATTAATTGAGGGGACAATTGGCTAAGGAGGAAACTACCTTCTCTGCCCAGGGAGAAGGAAAGACATTTGAGGAGGTGGGTTCAAGCTGGATCTTGGGTGCTTGGCAGGATTTTAACATTTCAGGGTCAGTTTCTAGAGATGAGGAAGTAGCAGTCTAGCTACTACATTGGGAATGCAGAGTGTGCTGGAAGATAAGAAATCTGCTGGGTCTCTCAGACAGATTGGAGAAAGACAGGAGCTGAATACAGAAAGGATCTCACCAACTATCTTGATTGTATGCTGAGCACCATACTTCTGTGTCCCATTCAATGTTCATAGCAATCTTATACAGTGAGTTCTGCCTTACAGATATATAAACTGAAGCACAGAGAGATTAGATTACTTGTCTGACCACTGTTTTATGGATCTGAACTATTTCCAGATCTGACTCCAAAGACCATGCTCTTTCCTTATCTCAACAATCTCTCTTGATCTGATTGGACTTAAAATGGGCACTTCTGTGTGCTAGGAACTGCACAGAACACTTTATGTCCATCAGTTCATTTTCTTTTTAGAATAAGCCTATGAAATAGGTACTCTTGTTACCACTTATGAATAAGGAACTGAATCCCAGAGAAGTCAGTGGCTTACAGAGCTGGATATAAACCTAGGACTCTGATTTTGAAGTCCAGGTTCTTAACTATTCTGTGGGATTGTTCTGTTGCGGAAAAGTTTCTGATACTACATACTAATATTTTTCCTAGATGAAGCTAATAACAGATCAGGGAATTCTTTTTTCTTACCCTTAACTCCTCAATCTTTGCCGTATTCCCCTTGTTACTCCGCTACCCCAAACGCACAACTAACTATACTGTGTTTGCCTGATAGACAATATACGATGGAACTCCTTCAGCTCAAGCAACTAGCCGTCTCCCCTGGCCAGGGGTAGTGAAGGGGCCCTGACAACGGCAAGAACCCCCTAAACCAGCAGGGGCAGATTGAGGCTATGGTAGAATTGGTGGGGGTGGGGTCAAGGGGGGGATGAAAGTTGCATAAACAGGGACAAAAGATATTTCTTGCAGTGCTGATGGCTGGAAAGGGGACCCCCAATGACAGTAGCCTCAGGTCAATCATCACATGTTTAAGGACACGTCATACTAATCCTTCTTTGATTTAGAAAGCACTTCAGTTCTATCGAGTATCTATACACAAATGGGAAAACATTCAGTGCAAGTTCACAGTTTTTAGAACAAGTTTAACTAACACTTATTGAACACTTATTACATATCAAGCACAGAGAATATGGAAGGGTTTGGGGGGTATTTTTTCCTACTGGCTGACCAGTTGTATCCTATTTGTCTGGGACTATTTTGGTTTTAGCACCAGAAGTCCCACATCCCAGGAACTCCTCAGTCCTGGGCAAACCAGGATGGTTGGTCATTCTAACAGATGACCAGCATAGGGTCTCTCTCCTCAAGGAGCTCACAGTCCAGAGATGATGGAGGAAAAATACATAAAGCAATCATGATGATCCAAAGGCTTAGGTGTAGTGTGTCATTCATTATAAACTCTGAGTATTAGCACATTAGTGGATTGCACTGAGAAAAGGAAATTATGGAATAATTAATAATGCAGGCCGAGTTGTGTTTTTTTCAGAAATAAACCATCTTTCCCCCCTGGAATAAATTCTCTATTCTCCTTGCACTCTGTTAGTGATCCAGTCTTTATGATTTTTTTGCTTCAACAGTCTCTAGAGTCTGTATAGGCATTGTCTTCATCAGTGCTGTCCAGTAGCAATATAATACAAACTACATATATAATATAACAATTTCTAGTAGCCACTAAAAAAAATTAAAAGAAACAGGTGAAATTAATTTTAATAATGTAGGATATTTAACCAACATATTACAGTATTATTGTTTTAATATGTGATCAACATTAAAATTATTGAGTCTTTTTTTTATACTAAGTCTTCAAAATTCAGATCTGTTACATTTCAATTGCTCAGTAGTCATGACTATGTGACTAGTAGTTACAGTTTTGGATATCATGGCCTATACTAAGTTAAATATAGAATACAAAAAATTGGTTTGATAGCTGAAATCAAACTCTTTGCCAAATTAATGGTCTGTTTGGAAGGGAAGTGCTTATTTCTGTATAGGTTTTTGACTCCTGAATAATTTAGATCATCTGCCACTTGTTCCCAGGGTCCAGCTAAGTCAAACATGAATTCCAAGCACAGGAGCAGAAGCACATGTAAGAAAGAAAACTGCCAGCAGAGGGTCTGCATGTTCTCTCTTAACTGTGGGAGGCCTGCTGAACACACTGGGAATAGGCCATTCTTGGGCCTGGTTTTGCAATATCCCAGGTGTTTCCAGTTATCTCAAAGGGTATCCTGAAGTTTGCAAAACAAAATATAATTTAAATTCTTGGGTATATAAAATACAATTGTTGTATGTGCCTCGTGTTACGTCCTTGATGGGAAGGGAGAATTGTGAAACCCGGCAAACCATGAACTGATGCTGTAACTCCCAAAAGGCTACAAAACACAAACAAAAACACCAGGACAGAGACGATAAAGGCAGTATGAGAAACACTGAGTTGGGGTTTAGAAAACCCAGTTCCCACTTTCAATATGCTTTGTCCAAATGACTTATCTAATCAGTCATGCTGAAGGAACATTCCACATTTCCCTCTGTTAAAATTTTTTTGACTACCCTGCTTTGCTGGTAAGCTTATTTGCTATTTTTGTTCATTGACCTTCAAAATAACTGCACTCATACTCTATTTTTTTCATTACTTATTCATTTTGGAAACATTTACTGAGTGTACCTATGTTCAAGCACTGGGCTAAGTGCTGGAGCCAGGGGAGAAATTTCAAAAATGTTCACCATGCAGTGGGTGGGATGGAGAAGCAAACAAAAGTGCTGCAGAGTGGTCATTTGTAGACTCAAGTTCTGTACAAAGGGTTAAGGGAGGCAGTAGGGAGCTATGAGTCAGCTCTGAGTCTGGGAGCTTAGGATTAGCTTGAGTGGGGACGCCATTCCACAGTAGTATTACTTTACCCAGTTGGAAGGTGGGGCAGAGCAGAGGAAGCCTCTTCAAGCAAGTAGACTGAGCGGAGGGAGCAGTGGCAGACAGACCTGGGAAATGGGGGTACCTTGGAGTTCAGGAGCCAGAGATGTGGCAAGAAGAAAATCACCCCACTGCTCCCCTGAATTCTCAGAAATATTCAGGAGGCTTTTGACTTCTATAGTTCATGGGAATTGAGGGAATAATTTCACCTGGATTTGGAGGGCCAAGGAGACCCCCAGCTGATGTCCAGTAAATACTGGGATGGAAGACATGAAGCAAGGGACCCAAGTGTCTTCACTTCGGGGGAATGGATGGTGTGTGTGTGTTTGTGCAAGAGCTGCTATGTAAGCACCTGGAGGGTGACAGCGGAAGGGAACTCACATGGCACAGACATGTGACTCCTGAACCTGTTGGACATCCTTTTTTCTTTATTTCAAAATCATTCCTTTAAGTCTGAGATCTAGAGGAGTGCACTGATATGTCAGCAGGGGCTGTGACTGGGTCCCGTGTTTTCCTAGCTTCCTGCATCCCTCTTCTACTTGGACATGTGCAGTGTTCAAGGCAGAAACCACTTCAGATGGATACAGAAAGAATGATTTTGACCAGAAACTTGGCAATGGTGTCTAATCCACATAAAGTAAAAAGGAAAAAGGAATTTTTCTCTAAGGGTTGGGTAGCCCTGAGCTAGGTCCCTGTGGGATAATTTTTAAGAATTATTTAAATTCTTTTCTAAAAAGCTTATTTTATTGAACAAGCATTTCATGCACTTGGTATAACACTCAAACTGCACAAAAGGGTAGAGAGTGAAAAATAATTCTCCTCTCCCCCAGCCCTCGGTTACCCAGTTCCCCTCCTGTGAAACGGCTCACTGCTCCAGCACTAGCGGTGCGTGCGTGGGGGATAAACTTGGCCTGCCCCTACCCCCAAATCCACATACGTGCTTAAGAGGAGGAGAGGCGAAGTCTCCCCAGAAGGGAGAGGAGGGAAGCAATGGAATGAATGGCACTTGCCCTGAATGGTGCCTCTGGAGGCAGGAAGTTAGAGGAGGTGATGGAACTATTGAAGGAGCACTGGGTGAGACCCTGGAGTCCAGCCAAGCTGGGTGGGAGTGGGCCCTTCCCCTCCTCTGCTGTCACAGAGCCCACCCAGCCTTGTTCCCAGGCTGGGACTGGAACTTTGGGAGCATCCAGAGTCCACTCCCACTGGGGACATGAGCATGCATCTGATTGGCTGCAAGTCACCTCAAGGCCCCAGCCTGTGGGACACAAGAGGAGGAAGAGGGCTGAGGCAGTGCTGTAATAGTAGCCAGCCCCTTGGGGGGTGTGGGCTGAGGTCATGCTTTTAAATGAATGGAGGTAATGGAGCAGGAGACATAGACCGGTAAAAATGTATCCACTTTGGGAGTGGCGCTTGCTGTAGGATACCATGTGCTATTGAGCTACATAAATTCCATTTCAACCACACATGAGAACTCCTCAAAGGGAAATAGCTTTGGCTGGCTTAGTGTCTGTCCTGCTGAGGGCTGGAGAAGGCAGAGGACACTGGGAAATAAAAACGAAGGAAAGAAGTCTTACCTAGTTCCCAGACTGTGTGTAGCTCAAACTGGAGAAATGCCTAATCCCTATATTCAGCAGAAAATGTCTTGTGAATATCATTGGTTGCTACTGTTTTGTTTACCAACCTGGAAGAACTCCTCAGGATCATTTTCTCCAAATCCCTCCCACTCACAGATGTAGAAACTAAGGGTGTAGTGACCTGCCCAAGGTCATCCCGTCAGTACTGGTATCACCTGACTGAGAAGACCCGCGGGAGACCCATCAGATTAGCAGGTGGAGGGTCCATCCCTCTTGGTCAGGGCTGTTGCCAGCGTGTTTGTTGTCTCTGAGTTCTAGGACTGGGAGATCAGGTTTTTCAAGTCTAGAAACCCTATAACATTGTTCACTTCCCCAGCTGTGCCTCAGAGGCCTGAGGAAATAGGCTTATGGTAACCAGACTCTGCTGAGGTTGATTTGTAATCAAGGAAGCTAATCATTTACAAGGGGGACACAGTCTATTCCAGAATCTCTTTACATGGTGGTGGGTCTTCTTGTTAGAGTAAAAACATAATAGGAAAACTGCTGATAGGCAGAGGATTATACAGCATAAGAATAGGCCCAGTAAAATGTATTCAGTATTGGGGCTGGGAAGATTTAGTTTCCTTTTTCATGGAAAGAGTTGCATCTTAGATTTGAATTTTGGCTCTGATAGTAGTAGCTGTGTAACTTCGGACAAGTTGCTTAATTCCTTTGAGATTTCATTTCTCCGTAGGTGCCGTGGCGATACCCCCAAATACAGTCTCTGCTCTTAAATGGTGTAGGATGCACTAAGATTTGGGCTCTCAGATGCTGTTAGTTGAACTGTAATTTTCACCTGCCCTTTGCTAGGTGAAAAAGGACAATGTAGGGCATTTTCATCATGCTAAATTCATTGAAATATTTGATGTTACAGTGTCCTTTATTTCATCAAATGACAGTGATAAGAGGCCATCTTTTTTAAAAATGTCCTTACTTAGCTACATAAGAAGTTGGTCTCATAATCTGGATTTGTGCCTGCATAGGCAGGAATTTTTGGATTAAGCAACTCCAGTAAAATAAAGAGGTGTACCTTTTTTGCTTTCAGGTCTTCTGTTTGGTTAGTAGTCTCAGTGAATTTAGGAATAAACACTGAAATGTCTACAAGAGAAAATTTTCAACCCATGCTATTCGATCTCATACTTCTAATTTGTCTCAAGAGAGAATGTTAGCTTTGGTGGTATCCAGATTTTTGTGGCATTTTCTTCCCCATCTGCCTATGGCATCTACCTTTCTTCAACTTCTCCAGTGTTTGGTGACTTGGGTTATATAAAACCTTTAATGCAGATACTATGACTGAACCTCCTCAAGTCCCTAGCTCCTGTCAGGAGGTCCGTCCAGCAGGTCAGGACAGGGGAAGGGGACTTAAGAGCCAGAACAAAAGTGTCCCACTCTGCTCAAGGGTCAGTAACTTCCAGAACTAGCAGGAGGGATGGGTGAAGCTGCTGAGGAAGACTTCAGCCTGTAGCTTCATATGAAGAGAAAGAGGAAGGAAGAAAGGAAGGGAGGGAATAAAGAAAGGTGGGAGAGATGGTGAAAGGGATTATTATCTAAGCTAGAGCAGCTTTTTAAATAAAAATTCCATATGGCTCTCTGGAGAAAAAATAAAAACCAATTAAAATTTGGGAGCTAGCTTGTGAGTGATACCTGTTGTGTTCAGAGGCAGAGCTATTTATATAGCAGCACCCCAGGCCCCACTTCGGGTATACACCACCTGTTATTCTGCTCTGGAACTTGAGCAGAGCAGAAGGAAGTGGAAAGCAGAGCATGGGTGAACCAGCTGAACCCAAGATCAGGAGCTAGTCTAGCAGCTGCTTCAAGCCTCAGGTAACCGGTAACTTCTGCGAGAGTGCCCTGGGGTAGGAACCCTCACTCCGCCCCTCTTCCTTGTCAGACAGTCATCTGTTTCCCTTCTGAGACAGCCAGCAAAAGCCACGGTGTTCACCTTGTTCACAAGCTTGCATAGGCTTTTTAGTAGCCTGTGGTGTACACTCAGCTGCTTTGATTCTTAGTCTTTTCATGTATCAAGGGAGGCAGAAAACCCAAGCAGGGCCTTTCCAGCAGCTTTCTGGGCTGCTGCCTCCCTGGAACAGTAGGGGAGGAATTTGATGCCAGATTATCTAAGGGTGTTGGCAAACATGGCTCTGGGAAGATGAGGTAAAGGCGGAGGAGATATTTCTTTGCTGATTCTTAAGGATCTAGGTCCATACTTTTGCACTGGAGGCAAGACTATTGATAGAAGGGGGAGATAGCCACGTCCCTCACCCTCATATGCCATTGTAATAGCTGGAAAATCTTGGTGCTATTTGGTGGCGGTGGTTGTGTTTGTGGTGGAGGCAGGGGATGTCGGTCACTGACCTGCAGAGAATGTGGGATTAGCCCCAGCTGCGTGTTGAAGGGAGCGTGAAGTTTAGACTCCGATCATCTTTTGTCTTGATTAGCCCCTGACTCCCTTTCTCACCGCGGTGGCTCTGTGACCTGCCCCACTGGCATCAGAGTGGACTGTGCATGCCTCTTCCTAATTCTGCATTCAGTGACATCAAAGTCGTTAGCTTGAATTTGTGCCCATGGTGGGAGTATTTTCACAATAGTAATTGGCAAATACCACAAACGAAGACTTTTGTTTTTCCCCCAAGATCTGATTTATTAGCCCAGCACCTTGCTTCTTCCGCTCCTGTCCCCTTACATTCACTTCCTTCTACAGCTATCGTGGTCCATGAACAGATAAAGCAAACTGTTGTCACCTGTTGTTTGAACCATCCAATGATTTCCCATTGCTCTGAAAAAAGCCCTAAACTTTGTCATGGCTGATAAGGCCAGCCATTAAAGTCTGGCCCCAACAGGTCCACCCTGCTTTTGCTTCACCTCACAATTTTTGCCCCATCAGTTCTTCCCACAAAGCTTCAGTTTCTCACAATAAGCTCTGGGCACAAAATTTTCATTCTACAGCATATAGAGTCATTTGCTGCTCACCAAATATTCACAAGCTTTCTCAGATTAACCAGCCCACTTGCAGTTGGCTGGGTCTGTCTGACCAGTTCTACTGAGTGAGCGGTGAGTAGAAGTGACATGCAGCAGGAGATACAGAAGCTGGTGTCCAGCCTTCCAGCTTCCTCTGCTGCAGCTGCCAGCGTGGAGGCTATATGTTGAGGCATCAAACCACACGATAGAGTAAGAGGGTAAGTGATTTGAGTTAGTGGCTAGGGTTAGGGTTAGGTTTAAGGTTAAGTGTAGGGTGAGGATATGGTTATGGTGAGAGTTAGGTTTAGGCTTTAAGTTTAGCGTAAGGGTTAAGTTTAAGTGTAGGTTTAGGGTTATGGTTACGTGTGGGTGAAGGTGACGGTGAGGGGCTATGGTTAGTGGCTAGTGTTGGTGTCAGGATTAGGTTTAGGAATACGGTTAGGAGAGGGTAAAGGTGAAGGTGAGGAGCTAGGGGAAAGGGTAGGGTTGGGGCTAGGAATAGTGTTAGGTGGAGGGTGAGATATGGTTATAGTTAGATTTAGGGTTAGGGTTCAGTATTAGGATTATGGCTCTGTTTAGATTTAGGGTTAAGGTTAGGTGTGGGTGAGGGTAAAGAGTTCAGGGTAGGGGTAAGGTTAGTGTTAGGGTTAGGTACAGGGTGAGGATGTGGTTCTGGTGAGAGTTAGGGTGAGGGTTTAATGTGAGGGCAAGAGGTATATTGAGTTTTGGGGTTGTGGTTAGGCGTAGGTGAAGATGAGTATGAGGCTGGGACCATGGGTGTATGGGTAGGGTTAGGGTTAGGATGAAGTTATAGTTAGGGTTTAGGGTAAGGATTGGGGTTAGACTTAGGTTTAGGGTTATGGTTCCATGTGAGTTAGTGTGAGAGTGAGGGAAATGGGTTAGGTTTACAGCTAAGGGTAGCATTAGGTGTAAGGTTAGGTTATGGTTCCAGCGAGAGTTTAGTTAGGTTTTAATGTTTGGTTTAGGGTTAGGTTAGGATTAGGGTTAGATTTAGGGTGAGAAGAAGAACCAGAAACATAAGTACAAAAACAGCTCAGTTCAACCGTGTCCAGCTGTCTACTAGAAACAGATTCATTCAACAGGAAACATACCTGTGTCCCACAAGGAAATCGTGTGCATACCCTTGGGACTAAATAGGGACCAATGCACCTAGAAGCACACCTAATGAACGAAATGATTCTGCTGCAGTCATTTGACATATGCAGCTGAGGCTTGAGCAAGACATGGTTGTTTCTATGGATTCCTAAGGGTCCAGATCAGAGGTCAGGGTGAGTGTCAATGGTAACCATTCAAGGTTCAAGGTTAAGGTTAACATTCCAGTTCAGGGGTTCAGGTTCAGGATAAGAGGCAGGATTAGGTTTGGGGTTCAGGTTCAAGTGTAAGAATTTGGGGTTGGGTTAAGGGTTTTGGGACTTCAAGGTTCGAGGTTTGGTTTCAGGGTCCAGCTTAGGGGTAAGGATTCAGGTTCAGGGTAGTCTTAGGCTTAGGGTGAAGTTATGGTTATGGATTGAGTTAGAATGTGATATTAGGGTTAGAGTTTGGGCTGGAGTTAAGTTTAGCTTTAGGTAAGAGTGACGTGTTGGTGAGGGTGAAAGTTAAATGCTAGGGTTAGGGATAGTGATAAGTTTAGATTTAGGTGTAGGGTGATGATATGGTTACAGGTAGAGGTAGGTTCAGGGTTTAATGTCAGGGTGATGGCTAGGTTTATGTTTAGGGTTATGGTTAGTTGTGCTTGAATTTTATCTTTAGCAACCAACATTGTCAGTTATTTTCCTTAAAGTGATTTATTCATTCTCAAAAGAAAAAAATTCTGCCAAGAACCCAAGTTTGAATAATTGTTTATGGTTTATGTTCAGTAGTTTTTTCAAGTAAAAATTGTGTTCTATGATATAAGTAGCTAGTTCCATGGAAAACTCAAAAAAAATGAAACATGTGCTTTTCCTCGAGACAACATTGTACTTCTGTAGGTCATAGAAGTGCTTTATTCATACTTCCCATTTGTCACCCAGAATATTAAGATGTGTTCTCAAGGGTAGTGGCTTAAAAGAACAACTTCACTGCTTAATTAAAGGTATTTCCAAATGGGGGTACCACTGACTTGCTTTGGGCTAAGGCCCCAGCAGTTTTACCCACCAGTGCTTTTACATCATCAGTGCAATATCAATCCAGTGAAAAGGGGCAATAAAATTTTAGGGTAATAATGAAAATAATTTTTACCTCACAGAACCTCTGAAAGGATCTCTGCTACCCACATGGTCTGAGGGCCCACTTTGAGAACCATCACACCGGACCATCTCACTAATTCACTCATACATTTCCTTCTGCCTAAAAGGTTACCCACCCCCAAACCTGTTCACCAGGCCACCAACTGTAGATGCAATGCCCAAGTTCATGACCAAGCTTTCAAGAGTCCTTCCTTGACTTACTAGGGGGATTCCCATTTTAACATTCTCACTTACCACAGTAGTAATTTTACATGGACACCTGTCTTCCTCACCAGATTTTAGCACCGTTAGAGTAGGGGTGGTCTTTTTGGCCCAGTGTTACACTTTCACTGTCCAGTGTGGTGTCTGGTGCACCACAGAACTCAAATTGTGGTTGACTCAGTGAATGTGGGGTGTGAAGCAGCCAGGTGCAAAGGCCCTTTGAGCTTAGAGGGGGTGCCTGTTGATTAGGGACTAACTAGAGGGACTCTAGGACCAAAACTTTAGCTTATCCAGGTTTCTGACATCCATATAAAAGATAGTAGGCCTGTGACTGGTATCTAAAATATGAACTGTGTAGCCTTTTCTTGTTTCTGAAGAAAGCATGTGTGCATGAGAGAGAACGGCTTTGGAGAAGGGATATTAATGACTCTTCATTACCTCTATAATGAGGAAAAGCACCAATAATCCCTGAAAATGTTGCACCGTTCTGTACTTATCTTATCCTGCGGGACCTTTAATAAGAGCTGTTCACAGATAGGAGACTGATTTCCATCCTATTGCATTTGCTTCCCTGGTGAAGGTTGGTAAATTGAGGGTAGGGACAATGTCTTTCTCTTCCTCTCTTTCTCTCTATGGTGCCCAGTCTAGTGCCTGACATACAGAAAACATTTTTTTAAAGTTCACTAAATTGTCATGTGGCAAGAAGTAAAGCAATGTGGCAGGAAGAAGAAAAGGTAAAGAACTTGAGTTGGAAGCTGACTATCTGGGATTATACAGCCGCACTATCTTCCCTGCCCCAGAAGAGGTGTAGCACATCTGGCCCACCCAGTCGCTGCTGTTGGCCATGGTCAGCAGTTTCATAGGCCCACCTCCTCTCTATTTTCTATATCTAAGATATCCAGGACCAAACCACTTTACCCTGCCGGCAAAGGCTGGGGGGCTGCTCCCTCGGTTCTCATGGTTACACGTATAGGTACTCTCGGGGAGCCTGTAAAAAATACCATCTCTATGGGGAGGGCCCCAGCCGTAAGTATTTTAAAAAGCTCCTCGTGTGCTTCTGAGACACAGCCAGGATGCAGGATCACTGGGCTAGAGGAGGAGTGGAGGGCTAAGGCACTAATGAGGCTCCCCTGCTTCCATGGGAATGACTCGAAAACCCGGTAATGAGTCCCTGAGAAATTAACACATGGCTGTCGGTCACCCTGATGGCTGTTGCTGTTAGGGGAGAGTGCGTGGGATTGGAGCCAGCTCCACGCCTGATCCCTGAGCCCTGGGACCACCTCTGAGCCGTCTCAGACCTAAGCTGCTGAGCTCCTTGCATGATCCACCTTTAAAGTCTCGTGATCTCCCAACCTGTTGTTCACACCTTCCAGTTCCTTGAATGAGAGCAAGCAGAGTGGCATGATGCCCTAGAAAGACAGGTGTGTGATTAAATTCTGCTTACGATGAAACTCCCAAAGGGGGTCACACACTGGGAGTACTGGGAGCGGTACTTATAATAAGCCCTTGTTTATGGTTCAATCAGAGTTCAATAGCTCAACAACCCCCTTCTCCCTCTTCTGCTCCTCACCCTCCTGCCCAGTGATTTGCTTCTAATGGGGTCCTTTAAGCTACTCTCTAATGGTGGAGTAGGTACACCACCCAGGTCCAGTTATGTTTTTAATGGAGTTTACACAAAGTAGTTCAGCTTGTTAGACCACAAAGACAGGGGGAGCATCTGCTCAGGGCTCTGTTAAATTAACCTTTAGTTGGTTTGCCCTAATTGATCCAGTGCTTCACTCCCAAGGCATTCTAAGTGTTTAAAAGCATGTAATGAAAGATCTAATCAGCCTGTGACCATGGTGGTTTATGAGAACAGCTACAGTATTCCTTTTGAAATACCCCACTGAACTAAAAGTTTTTCATGAGATATTGGGCTGAACCATAGATTAATTCATTTGGGGTGAAATTAGTCTGTAAAATGTCGACCAAAAATTTATGAACATGAAAGAATTTGTTGTATACTCAAGGAAGACTCATGGAACATAGACATCCCTTTGCTCAGTCAGAATGTTTGTAGGAGCCCTTATGTCTGGGCAGCTTCCATCAGTAGACAGGCACGTGGTGACCTCAGTGTCCACAAGCGGAATTTACATTACAGAGGCACACAGACTTCAGAGAACCATCCCAGGCTTGAATTGGGCTTCAGCTCTGGCCAGAAGTTTGCCCGCCAGAGGTCAATGGAGCAGAGAGCATAGGATCTGGAGTGGGGAGAGACCCAGGCTGAAATCTCAGCTCTCATACTTACTAGCTTTGTGACCTCATTAAATTTCCATGTTCACATCTGTAAAATGGAGATGAAACAGTACCTACCTTCTAGCATTGCTATAAGAATCAATAAAGATAACACATGCCCTATGTTTCATATAGCATTTGGCACACAGCATGTACACAATAAATGTTAGCAAAACAAAAAGCAAACCAAAACAAACCAAAACCTAATCAACCAAAGAACAAAAATAGGACAGGAAACTCTGAAGAAACATATAAAATTTTTTATCTTTTTAACACTGCCATTGCCCCTTTCCTTTCCACTACTATTTGCAAGCATGCTAGTTGCAGTGACCTCAAAGAAAATTAGGATTATATAAATATTATAAGGAATTAAAGTTCAAGCACCCATAGTAATTTCAGGGTAAAACTGCAAACTGAGAATAGACCCCTTGATAGCTGCTGCTCTCAGAAGAGACTTACGGAATTCATGAGTGTCCATGAGAGCTCTTCTTTCTGAGCACACACTCAGACTACATTTCCAAGCCTGCTTTGCAGTTAGATATGGCCATCTGCGTGAATTCTGGACAGTGGAAGTAAGGTGGCCACTTCTAGGCCCAGCCTATTAAACCCTCCCAGGTACAATCCTTGCTCTGTTTTTCATTTGCTGGCTGAATGGGGAGGACTCCAAGAGCATCAAGGGCCTAAGAAAGGCCCACCTCCTGCCTACACTGGACTGTGGCAAACAGGCAATAAATTCTTATTGTGTTCAGCTACGGATACTCATGGTAGTGGTTGTAGCAGTTTGCCTCTCCTGATTTGTACAATGAGCCTTTCTATGTTTTGCTTATCTCTGCAGTGTGGGTAAAGTACCAGACAGGCAGTCAGAAGAGCTGGTCCTTGTTTGAGCTCTACCTCTCACTTCCTAATGAATCTAAATGGTCTCAAAGATCTGAGGGTCTACAAAGGTCAACAATTCCTTCCTCTCTGGTGATGACACAACTGCCTGCCCACAACCCTCACAGACTTGGCTGGAAAAGGGGCTCTTCTAAGCCCTTGTAGGGAGATGCCAGCTGCCTTTCTGCTCCTTTTCTTGGAGGCTGATTTACACGCAGGCTCTCTGCAGCTCAGCACACTGCAAAGACTACTTGGTCAGTCACTCAAACTAGTTTGGTGGTTTTGGCCACTTTGAGCCTCAGTTTCCTCACCCATACAGCAGGAATGATGATCCACCTACCAAAGAGCGTTCTAATAAGACTTAGAGAAAAATCTTTGTGAAGCACCGATCACAGTGCCTGACACTAGCAGTCATGAAATAAGAAGTCATTGCTGCTGAATCAGTATTCTTAGAATCGGGTGCATTCCACAAACATTTGTTGAACATTTGCTTTAGCCAGGCAGATTGCCAGGGATGCAGAGGCAAAACAGTGGACAGATCTCTGCCTTCAATGCATTGATACTCTAGTACTATTACGCTCTAACTTCCTCCCAGCTCTCTCCCTACTCCAAACACACACATAGGTATGACTTGGCAATATGAACTAGAAAACAAAGAAATGAATTTTCCAAGGGACAAATAATTCAAAGAGGCATTTGGGCCAGAGTTCCATTCTTCCCGCAGGTTGTTACATGGAGTCAGTGTTCTTTTCTTTAGGAATTTCTCCCTCTTACTCCAAGGGTTGGTAAAACTCCCTGGTAAGACCCTGGGCAAGAGTCATATCTCAGAGGGTCTCAGTCAGTAGAAAACCCAAATCTGCTGCTGCAGCTTAAGCCTGACTCCTTTGGTCTGAAGGAGCCTGAGGAGAAGGAAGAAGTCAGGGTTCAGATCATTGCTTTGTTTCCTTGGGGTGGAGGTAAGGGAAACGGGAACCCACGCAATGTTAAGATGGGGACAGATAATTATATGTCCACATGATGCTATTCTGAATGTAAAATCTCTAATAGTCCTTTAAGGACAGGCTTCAGAAGGATTAAATTACAAAAACCCAACAGCTAGAAACCTCTGAAATAACTGTAAATGGAAAAATGATGCTAAAAATCACAGAGTTTACAAGGTAAAGAGGGCTTCAAAGCTCATCCAACTCAGATGATGATCCACGATAAAATTAGTGCTGGGGCATAGTCTCAAGATGGTAGCGTGAGCTGGGTGGTGGAAATCTCCTCCCAAAACGATATATATTTGTGAAAATACAACAAATACAACTATTCCTAAAAGAGAAGCCAGAAGATACAGTACAACAGCCAGGCTACAGCTACATCTGTGAGAACTCAGCGCCTCACGAAGCGGGTAAGATACGAAGCCATGACATGGCGGGACCCGAGCACTCCCCCAACCCCAGCTCACCTGCGGGAGGAAAAGAATCAGAGTGGGGAGGGAGTGGAAGCACAGGACTGCTAAATAACCAGCCCAGGTGATCTGCACCGGGAGCACTGACACACATTGCATGGTGCACTGGATATTACAGGAGTGGAAAAGCAAAACCCAAGATTTTAAGACTGTGAATAGGTTCCCACAGCTGGCTGCCCTGGGACAAAAGGAAAAGCAGGCGCTTTAAAAGTCTTAAAGGGACAAGGGTTTAAATCCTCCTGGCACACTCAGCCCAGCAGCCTGGGAACTTTAAGGAACATCAGGCACCCTAACCCCCTGGGTGGCAGTGCAGCTCCAAACCCCCTCATGGAGATAAGCAACCTGCCATTCCTTCCCCCCTGCCGGCACTACAAGCAAACCGGCTTACCTGCCATTGCTATGGAACAGCTGGGGTGCAGCCCCACCTATCAACCACATAGCTTAACACAGAGGCTTCTCCCTGTGCGGGGCTGACCGACCCAGACGCAGAGGCTGCTCCCTGCTTGCAGTTGACCGGCACAGAGAGTGGAGAGCAGCGCAGAGTCCAGGATGCACAAAGGGGCTTTGTTCTCATGACAGAACATACGACACTCGCCTGCAACCCCCAACAGTGCCCTAGGCTATTCTGAGGGCCACCACACCCACAGCAGCTCAGGGAATTAACCCAGAGGCTGCTCCCTGCACGCTGTTGACTGCCACAGACAGCGGAGACAGGCTCAGAGTCTGGGAAGCATGAAGGGGCTCCATTCTCAGAGAAGAACACATGCTGCCCACCTGCAACCCCCGCCAGTGCCCTATGCCATCCTGAGGGCTGCCCCACCCAGGAAAGCTCAGGGGATTAACCAAGAGGCTGCTCTCTGTGTGTGGTCGATTGGCAGACAGTGGAGACAGGCTCAGAGTCCAGGAAGCATGAAGGGGCTCTGTTCTCACGGAACACATGCTGCAGGCCTGCTACATGCCAGGGCCCTAGGCCATCCGGAGGGCCGCCCTGCCCATGGCAGCTCAGGGGATTAACCCAGAAACTGCTCCCTGTGTGTGGTTAACTGGCACAGACAGTGGACACAGGCAATGTGACCGGCAAGCAGGAAGGGACTTTGTTCTCCCAGCTGACACACATGCCACTTCCAGCAATCATTCCCATCACTATGAAAAGGCAGAAGAAGCTTGTTCAGTACAAAATCCCTCAAACACTAGAGAGAGGGCTGGTTGAGACTGAAATCACCAATCTTCCTGGAAAAGATTTCAAAATAAAAGTCATAAACATGCTGATGGAGCTACATAGAAATATTCAAGAGCTAGGGGATGAATTCAGGACAGAGATCACAGAAATTAAACAAACAATGGAAGGATGTAAGAACAGACTGGATGAGGTGGAAGACACTGTTAATGGAATAGAAATCAGAGAACATAAATACAAAGAAGCTGAAGCAGAGAGATATAAAAGGCTCTCTAGGAATGAAAGAATATTAAGAAACTGTGTGACCAATCCAAATGGAATAATATTCGCATTATAGGAGTACCAGAGGAAGAAGAAAAAGAAAAAGGATAGAAAGTGTCTTTGAAGAAATAATTGCTGAAAACTATCCCAGTCTTGGGAAGGAAATAGTCTCTCAGACCATGGAAGCCCACAGATCTCCCAACACAAAGGACCCAAGGAGAACAACACCAAGACATATAATAATCAAAATGACAAAGATCAAAAAAGGACAGAGTATCAAAAGCAGCCAGAGTGAGAAAAAAGATCACCTATGAAGGAAAGCCCATCAGGCTATCATCAGACTTCTCAGCAGAAACCTTACAGGCCAGAAGGGAGTGGCATGATATATTCAATGTGGTGAAACAGAAGGGCCTTGAACCAAGAATACTGTATCCAGCAAGATTATCATTTAAATTTGTAGGAGGGATTTAAAAATTCCAAGATAAGCAAAATTTGAGGGAATTTACCTCCCACAAACCATCTCTACAGTGTATTTTAATGGGACTGCTCTAGATGGAAGTATGCCTAAGGCTAAATAGGTGTCACCAGAGAAAATAAGGCCACAGAGCAAAGAAAATAGACCAACCAAATACTAACTAAAGGCAAAATAAAATCAGTTATCCACAAAATCAGTCAAGGGACACACAAAAGAGTACAGAATAAAACACCTAACATATAAGGAGTGGAGAAGGAAGAAAAAGAAGGGAGAGAAATAAAGAATCATGAGACTGTGTTTATCATAGCATAATAAGTGAGTTAATTAGATGGTTAGATAGTAAAGAAGCTGCCCTTGAACCTTTGGTAACCACGAATCCAAAACCTGCAATGGCAATAAGTACATATCTATCGATAATCATCCTAAATGTAAATGCACTGAATGCACCAATCAAAAGTCACAGAGTTACAGAATGGATAAAAAAGCAAGACCTATCTATATGCTGCCTACAAGAGACTCACTTCAAACCCAAAGACATACACAGACTAAAAGTGAAGGGATGGAAAAAGATATTTCATGCAACCAATAGGGAGAAAAAAGCAGGTGTGGCAGTACTTGTATCAGACAAAACATACTCATTAATATATATATAATATATATATTATATAAATATAATTATATAATATATATAATATAACCATTATAAATATCTATACATCCAACACAGGAGCACGTACATATGTGAAACAAATACTAACAGAATTAAAGGAGGAAATACAATGTAATACATTCATTTCAGCAGACTTCAAAACACTACTCACTCCAAAGGACAGATCAACCTTTCAGAAAATAAGTAAGGACACAGAGACACTGAACAACACATTAGAACAGATGGACCTAACAGACATCTACAGAACCCTACACCAAAAAGCAACAGGATAAACATTCTTCTCAAGTGCACATGGAACATTTTCCAGAATAGACCACATACCAGGCCACAAAAGAGGCTTGGTAAATTAAAAAACATTGAAATTGTACTAACAAACTTCTCAGATCACAAAGGTATAAAACTAGAAATAAATTGTACAAAGAAAATAAAAAGGCTCACAAACTCATGGAAGCTTAACAACATGCTCCTAAATAATCAATGGATAAATGACCAAATTAAAACAGAGACCAAGCAATATATGGAGACAAATGAAACAACAGCACAATGCCCCAACTACTGTGGGACACAGCAAAGGCAGTTATAAGAGGAAAGTATAAACAATCCAGGCCTATTTAAAGAAGGAAGAACACCCCAAATGAAGTCTAAATTCACAATTATTGAAACTGGAAGAACAAACGAGGCCCAAAGTCACCAGAAGGAGGGACATAATAAAGATCAGAGAAGAAACAAATAACATTGAGAAGAATAAAACAATAGAAAAAATTAATGAAACCAAGAGCTAGTTCTTTGAGAAAATAAACAAAATAGATAAACCCATAGCCAGACTTACCAAGAAAAAAAGAGAATCTACACACATAATCAGAAATGAGAAAGGAAAAATCATGATGGACACCACAGAAATACAAAGAATTATGAGAGAATACTATGAAAAATTATATGCTAACAAACTGGATAATCTAGAATAAATGGACAACTTTCTAGAAAAATAACACCTTCCAAGGCTGACCCAGGAAGAAACAGAAAATCTGAATAGACCAGTTACCAGAAAAGAAATTGAATTGGTAATCAAAAAACTACCTATGAACAAACCTCCTGTACCAGATGGTTTCACTGCTGAATTTTATCAAACATTAGTGAAGACCTAATACTCATCCTCCTTAAAGTTTTCCAAAAAGTCGAAGAGGAGGGAATACTCCCAAACTCATTCTATGAGGCCAACATCACTCTTAAACCAGGAAAAGACACCACAAAAAAAGAAAACTACAGACCAATATCCCTGATGATCATAGATGAAAAAATACTCAACAAAATATTAGCAAACCAAATTCAAAAATACATCAAGAGGATCACACACCATGATCAAGTGGGATTCATCCCAGGGATGCAAGGATGGTACAACATTCGAAAATCCATCGACATCATCCACTACATCAACAGAAAGAAGAACACAAACCACATGATCATCTCCATAGATGCTGAAAAAGCATTTGACAAAATTCCACATCCATTCATGATAAAAACTCTCAACAAAATGGTTATAGAGGGGAAGTACCTCAACACAATAAAGGCCATATACAAGAAACCCACAGCCAACATTATACTTAACAGCAAGAAGCTGAAATATTTTCCCCTAAGATCAGGAACAAGACAAGGATGCCCACTCTCCCTGCTATTATTCAACATAATTCTGGAGGTCCTAGCCACGGCAATCAGACAACACAAAGAAATAAAAGCCATCCAGATTGGGAAGTAAGAAGTCAAACTGTCACTGTTTGCAGATGACATGATATTGCACATAGAAAATCATAAAGAATCCACTCCACAACTACCAGAACTAATATCTGAATTCAGCAAAGTTGCAGGATACAAAATTAATACACAGAAATCTGTTGCATTCCTATACATTAATGATGAACTAGCAGAGAGAGAAATCAGGAAGAAAACTCCATTTACAATTGCATCAACAAGAATAGAATACTTAGGAATAAACCTATCCAAGGAAGTGAAAGACCTATACCCTGAAAACTGAAAGACACTCCTAAGAGAAATTAATGAGGACAGAACAAATGGAAATTCATCCAGTGCTTTTGGGTAGGAAGAATTAATATTGTCAAAATGGCTCTACTACCTAAAGAAATCCACAGATTCAATGCAATCCACATCAAAATACTGAGAGCATTCTTTACCAAACTAGAGCAAATAATTCTAAAATTCAAATGGTACCACAAAAGACCCCAAATAGCCAAAGCAATCCTGAGACGGAAGAATAAAGCTGGGGGGGTTATGCTCCCCAACTTCATGCTCTACTAAAAAGCCACAGTAATCAAAACAATTTGGTACTGGCACAAGAACAGACCCATAGACCAGTAGAACAGAATAGAGAGTCCAGATATTAACCCAAGCGTATATGGTCAAATAATATACGATAAAGGAACCATGGATATACAATGGGGAAATGACAGTCTCTTCAACAGCTGTTGTTGGAAAAACTGGACAGCCACATGTAAGAGAATGAATCTGGATTACTGTCTAACTCCATACATAAAAGTAAACTCAAAATGGATCAAATACCTGAATGTAAGTCATGAAACCATAAAACTCTTAGAAGACAACATAGGCAAAACTCTCTTAAATATCGACATGAGCAACTTTTTCGTGAACATATCTCCCTGGGAAAGGGAAACAAAAAAAAATGAACAAGTGGGACTATATCAAGCTGAAAAGCTTCTGTATAGCAAAGGACACCATCAGTAGAACAAAATGACATCCTACAGTATGGGAGAATATATTCATAAATGACATACCGATAAGGGGTTGACATCCAAAATATATAAAGAGCTCATGTGCCTCAACACCCAAAAAAACAAATAACCCAATTAAAAAATGGGCAGAGGATCTGAACAGAAACTTCTCCAAAGAGGAAATTCAGATGGCCAACAGGCAAATGAAAAGATGCTCCACATTGCTAATCATCAAGAAATGCAAAGTAAAACCACAGTGAGATATCATCTCAAACCAGTTAGGATGACCAACATCCAAAAGACAAGCAACAACAAATTCTGGCAAGAATGTGGAGAAATAATAACCCCCCTAGATGGCTGGTGGGAATGTAAATTAGTTCAACCATTGTGGAAAGCAGTATGGAGGTTCCTCAAAACTCAAAATAGAAATACCATTTGGGAGTTCTGGGAAGATAGCAGCGTGAGCAGGGCAGTGGAAATCTCCTTCCAAAACCATATATATCTATGAAAATACAACAAATAAAACTATTCCTAAAAGAAAGGCCAGAAGAAACAGGACAGCACATAGCCTGCATCTACACCTGAGAGGATGTGGCACCCCGCGAGGCGGTCTTGAAGGGCCCAGGTGACATACGTGGCACCTACCAGCGACCACTTCTATCACCATGAGAAGACAGAGGAATATGGTACAAACAAAGCTTATCCAGACCCAGACACCAGAGAGGGAGTCAGAAGGGATGGAAATGCACAGTCTTCCTGAAAAAGAATTCAGAATAAAAGTCATAACCATACTGATGGATCTACAGAGAAATATGCAAGAGCTGAGGTAGGAAGTGAGGGAAGTGAGGAAAGACAAGGCAGAATTGAGAAAAGTGATCGATGGGCTTAGCAGCAGACTGGACGAGATGCAAGAGACTGTTAATGCAATAGAAATCAGAGAACAGGAATACAGAGAAGCTGAGGCAGAGAGAGATAAAAGGATTTCTAGGAATGAAAGAATATTAAGAGAACTGTGTGACCAAGCCAAGGGGAACAATATTCGCATTATAGGAGTACCAGAGAAAGAAGAGAGAGAAAAAGGGATAGAAAGTGTCTTTGAAGAGATAATTGCTGAAAACTTCCCCAAGCTGGGGAAGGAAATAGTCTCACAGTCTACAAAAGCCCACAGATCTCCCAACACAAGTGACCCAAGGCAGACAACACCAAGACACATAATAATTAAAATGGCAAAGATCAAAGATAAGGACAGAGTACTAAAGGCAGCAAGAGAGAGAAAAAAGATCACCTACAAAGGAAAACCCATCAGACTATCATCAGACTTCTCAACAGAAACCTTACAGGCCAGAAGAGAATGGCATGATATATTTAACATAATGAAACAGAAGGGCCTCAAACCAACAATATTGTATCCAGCACGATTATCATTTAAATATGATGGAGGGATTAAACAATTTCCAGACAAGCGAAAGTTGAGAGAGTTTACCTCCCACAAACCACCTCTATCTTAAACAGACTGCTCTAGAGGGAAGGACCCCTAAGGCTAAAAAGATGTCACCGGAGAAAATAAAATCATAGCAAAGAAAGCAGACCATCCAAATACTAACTAAAGGCAAAGAATAAAACACCTTGTATATAAAGAATAGAGGAGGAAGAATAAGAAGGGAGAGAAATAAAGGAACATCAGACTGTGTTTACAATAACTTAACAAGAAAGTTAATTTCGATTGTCAGATAGTAAAGAAGCAACCCTAGAAACTTTGGTAATCATGAATCTAAAGCCAGCAATGGCAATAAGTACATATCTTTCGATAATCACCCTAAATGTAAATGGACTGAATGCACCAATCAAAAGACACAGAGTAATAGAATGGATAAAAAAGCACGACCCATCTATATGCTGCCTACAAGAAACTCACCTCAAACGCAAAGATATCCCTAGACTAAAAGTGAAGGGATGGAAAAAGATATTTCATGCAAACAACAAGGTGAAAAAAGCAGGTGTTGCAGTACTTGTATCAGACAAAATAGACTTCAAAACGAAGAAAGTAGCAAGAGATAAAGAAGGACACTACATAATGATAAAGGGGTCAGTCCAACAAGAGGATATAACCATTTAAAATATATGTGTACCCAACACAGGAGTGCCGGCATATGTGAAACAAATACTAACAGAATTAAAGGAGGAAATAAAAGCAATGCATTCATTTTAGGAGACTTCAACACACCACTCACTCCAAACGACAGATCAACCAGACAGAAAATAAGTCAAGACACAGAGACACTGAACAACACACTAGAACAGATGGACCTAACAGACATCTACAGAACTCTACACCCAAAAGCAACAGGATACACATTGTTCTCAAGTGCACATGGAACATTTTCCAGAATAGACCACATTCTAGGCCACAAAAAGAACCTCAGTAAATTCAAAAATATTGAAATTCTACCAACCAACTTCTCAGATCACAAAGGTATAAAACTAGAAATAAATTTTAGAAAGAAAACCAAAAGGCTCACAAATATGTGGAGACTTAACAACATTCTCCTAATTAATCAATGGGTTAACAACCAAATCAAAACAGAAATCAAAGAATATATAGAGACTAATGATAACAACACAAAGCCACAACTTCTGTGGGACACAGCAAAGGCAGTTGTAAGAGGAAAGTATATTGCAATCCAGGCCTATTTAAAGAAGGAAGAACAATCCCAAATGAATAGTCTAAAGACGCAATTACTGAAATTGGAAAAAGAACAACTGAGGCCCAAAGTCACCAGAAGGAGGGATATAATAAATGTCAGAAAATAAATAAATAAAATTGAGAAGAATAAAAAAATAGAAAAAATCAATGAAACCAGGAGCTGGTTCTTTGAAAAACTAAACAAAATAGATAAACCCCTAGCCAGACTCAGTAGGAGAAAAAGGGTATCTACACACATAAACAGAATCAGAAATGAGAAAGGAAAAATAACAACAGACCCCACAGAAATACAAAGAATTTCAAGAGAATATTATGAGAATCTATGTGCTAACAAGTTGGAAAACATAGAAGAAATGGACAACTTCTTAGAAAAATGCAACCTTCCAAGACTGACCAAGCAAGAAACAGAAAAACTAAACAGACCAATCACCAGCAATGAAATTGAATCGGTAATCAAAAAACTACCCAAGAACAAAACACCTGGACCAGATGGATTCACCTCTGAATTCTAACAGTCATATAGAGAAGAAATAACACCCATTCTCCTTAAAGTTTTCCAAAAAGTAGAAGAGGAGGGAATACTTCCAAACTCATTTTCTGAAGCCAGCATCACTCTAATACCAAATCAGGGCAAAGACACCACAAAAAAAGAAAATTACAGACCAATATCCCTGATGAACATAGACGAAAAAATACTCAACAAAATATTAGCAAACCGAATTCAAAAATACATCAAGAGGATCACACACCATGATCAAGTGGGATTCATCCCAGGGATGCAAGGATGGTACAACATTCGAAAATCCATCAAAATCATCCACCACATCAACAGAAAGAAGAACACAAACCACATGATCATCTCCATAGATGCTGAAAAAGCATTTAACAAAATTCAACATCCATTCATGATAAAAACTCTCAACAAAATGAGTATAGATGGCAAGTACCACAACATCATAAAGGCCATATGACGAACCCACAGCTAACATACTTAACAGCAAGAAGCTGAAAGCTTTTCATCTAAGATCGGGAACAAGACAGGGATGCCCTCTCTCTCCACTGTTATTCAACACAGTACTGGAGGTCCTAGCCACGGCAATAAGACAAAACAAAGAAATACAAGCCATCCAGATTGGCAAAGAAGAAGTCAAATTGTCACTATTTGCAGATGACATGATATTGTACATAAAAAACGCTAAAGTCTCCACTCCAAAACTACTAGAGCTAATATCTGAATTCAGCAAAGTTGCAGGATACAAAATTAACACACAGAAATCTGTTGCTTTCCTATACACTTAACGATGAGCTAACAGAAAGAGAAAGTAGAAATACAATTCCATTCACAATTGCTTCCAAAAGAATAAAATACCTAGGAATAAACCTAACGAAGGAAGTGAAAGACCTATGCTCTGAAAACTACAAGACACTCCCAAGAGAAATTAAAGAGGACACTAACAAATGGACATTCATACCATGCTCTTGGCTAGATAGAATAAATATTGTCAAAATGGCTATACCACCTAAAGCAATCTACAGATTCAACGCAATCCCTATCAAAATACCAACAGCTTTCTTCAATGAACTGAAACAAATAATTCTAAAATTCATACGGAACCACAAAAGACCCCAATAGCCAAAGCAATCCTGAGAAAGAGGAATAAAACAGGGTGAATTACGCTCCCTGACTTCAAGCTCTACTACAAAGCCACAGTAATCAAGACAATTTGGTATTGGCACAAAAACCGACCCACAGACCAGTGGAACAGAATAGAAAATCCAAACATTAACTCAAACATATACAGTCAATTAATATTTGATAAAGGAGCCTTCGATATACAATAGGGAGGTGACAGCCTCTTCAGCAGCTGGTGTTGGAAAAACTGGACAGCTACATATAAGACAATGAAACTGGACTACTGTCTACCCCCATACACAAAGGTAAACTCAAAATGGATTAAAGACCTGAATGTAAGTCATGAAACCATAAAACTCTTAGAAAAAAACATAGGCAAAAATCTCTTGGACATAAACATGAGCAACTTCTTCATGAACATATCTCCCCGGGCAAGGGAAACAAAAGCAAAAATGAACAAGTGGGACTATATCAAGCTGAAAAGCTTCTGTACAGCAAAGGACACCATCAGTAGAACAAAAAGACATCCTATAGTATGGGAGAATATATTCATAAATGACGTATCTGATAAAGGATTGACATCCAAAATATATAAAGAACTCATGCACCTTAACAAACAAAAAGCAAATAATCCAATTAAGAAATGGGCAGAGGACATGAATAGACACTTCTCCAAAGAAGAAATTCAGATGGCCAACAGGCACATGAAAAGATGCTCCACATCGCTAATCATCAGAGAAATGCAGATTAAAACCACAATGAGATATCACCTCACACCAGTGAGGATGGCCAACATCCAAAACACAAACAACAACAAATGTTGGTAAGGATGTGGAGAAAAGGGAACCCTCCTACACTGCTGGTGGGAATGCAAATTAGTTCAACCATTGTGGAAAGCAGTATGGACATTCCTCAAAAAACTCAAAATAGAAATACCATTTGACCCAGGAATTCCACTCCTAGGAATTTACCCTAAGAATGCAGCAGCCCAATTTGAAAAAGACAGATGCACCCCATGTTTATCGCAGCAGTATTTACAAAAGCCAAGAAATGGAAGCAACCTAAGTGTCCATCAGTAGATGAATGGATAAAGAAGATGTGGTACATATACACAATGGAATATTATTCAGCCATTAGAAGAAAACAAATCCTACCATTTGCAACAACATGGATGGAGCTAGAGGGTATTATGCTCAGTGAAATAAGCCAAGCCAAAAAAGACAAGTATCAAATAATTTCACTCATATGTGTAGTATAAGAACAAATCAAAAAACTGAAGGAGCAAAACAGCAGCAGACTCACAGAACCCAAGAACGGACTAATAGTTACCAAAGGGAAAGGGCCTGGGGAGAATGGGTGGGACGGGAGGGGCAAGGGGGAAAAGGGGGCATTATGAATAGCAGATATAGTGGGGGGGGGCACGGGGAGGGCTGTACAACTCAGAGATGACCAGTAGTGACTCTATAGCATCTCACTATGCTGATGGACAGTGACTGTATTGGGGTTGGTGGGTGGAACCTGATGAAGAGTGTAGTTTAATCACCATAATATTGCACATGTAATTGTAGATTAATGATACCAAATAAATAAAATAATAATAATAATAATAATCCAGAAAATTGGACAAAATATCTGAAACCGACATTTCACCCAAGAGGATATATAGTTGGCAAATAAGACATGAAAAAGCGTTCAACACATTATTCACCTGGGGAAATGCAAATTCAAACAAGCAGAAGGACCTCCACACTATGAAGAAAGACCATACCAAGTGTTGGCAAGGACGCAGAAGAGCCAGAATTCTCATGCTGCTGTGGGAATTCAGAATGATACCACCGCTTTGGAAAACAGTTTCACAGTTTCTCAAAAAGTCAAACATATATTCATTGATAAATAGAAATGAGCTATCAAGCTACAGAAAGATGGCAGAACCTCAAATGCCTACTGCTAAGTAAAAGAAGCTAATAGGAGAAAACAACATGCTGTATAATTCCAACTACATGACATTCTGGAAAAGGCAAAACTAGAGAGAGTAAAAAAGATCAGTGGTTGCCAGCAGTTCTAACGAGGAGGGGAGTAATGAAGAGGGAGCGCAGGGCATTTTTAGGGCAGTAAAACTATTCTGTATGACACTGTAATGGTAGATACATGACAATGGACATTTGTGGAAACCCATAGAATATACAAAGCTACGAGTGAACCCTAATGCAGACCAATGCACTTGAGTTAATAATAGTGTATCAATATTGGTTCAGGAATTGTAATACATGATCCACACTGCTGCAAAATGTTAATAATGGGAGAAACTCGGGGGTGAGGATAGAGACAGGGTGTATGGGCATTCTCTGTACTTTCTGAGCAATTTTTCTGTAAACCTAAAACTGCTCTTAAAAATTGTCTATCTTAAAAAAAGGAGGAAAAAAAAACACACTTACCATGTGACCAGCCATTTCCCTCTGAGGCATTTACCCAAGAGAAATAAAAGTGTATGTACACACACACACACACACACACACACACACACACAAATACCATTTGACCAAGGAATTCCACTCCTAGGAATTTACCTTAAGAAAACAGGGTCACAGATTTAAAAAGACATATGCACCCTCATGTTTATAGCAGCACTATTTACAATAGCCAATATATGGAAGCAACCTACATGTTCATCAGTAGATGAATGGATAAAGAAGTTGTGGTACATATACACAGTGGAATATTATTCAGCCATAAGAAGAAAACAAATCCTACCATTTGCAACAACATGGATGGAGCTAGAAGGTATTAGGCTTAGTGAAATAAGCCAGGCAGAGAAAGACAAGTACCAAATGATTTCACTCATTTGTGGAGTGCAACAAAGCAAAACTGAAGGAACAAAACAGCAGGAGACTCACAGAACCCAAGAATGGACTAACAGTTACCAAAGGGAAAGGGACTGGGGACGATGGGTGGGAAGGGAGGGATCAGGGGATAAGGGTCTTTACGATTAGCATACATAATGTACAGGGGGGGGCCACGGGGAAGGCAGTATAGCACAGAGAAGACAAGTAGTGACTCTATAGCATCTTACTACGCTGATGGACAGTGACTGCAGTGGGGTGTGTGGTGGGGACTTGATAATAGGGGGAATGTAGTAACCACAGTGTTGCTCATGTGAAACCTGAGCATAAGATTGTATGTCAATGATACTTTAATTATAATAAAAAATAAATAAAAAGCAAATAAGGGTCACCAGAATGAAAATAGTGGAGAGGATAAAACCTTTTTAAGCAGAAAGGCACCATATAAAATCAGCTTGAAGAAAACATCTGGGAAAGGGACTAAATCCCCTTTCAGGGCTTGTAAAGAGGCTGGCACACGCAGTTCCCCTGTACTCAAGAAAGGGGAAGGCATTCAAGTAGGGCACTCAGAGATACGTTCGCTGTTCTCCTCTGCTGCTAAAATAAGGAGCAAAGTGTAGCAGCAGTGGGGATTCTCTGGATTTGTTTACCTTCCTGACTTCCCTTGGCACATCTTCAAGCTGACAGTCATGACACTGACCTCCTTGTTGAGAGTTTATGTGGGAGAAGAGGCAACAAAGTTAATTAAAAAAACAAGGAGTCTGGAATTTTGCTATGTGGAGGGATATGGAGAAGCCTGGCGAGAGCAGGATAGAGACAGACTTGTAGCACCAGCCTGGATGCCTGCGTTTATGTGATAGGCAATGAGCCTTGTGTGCTCTGTCAGTCCTGAGAGTCTTCTTCCAAAACTAATTGTTCTATCTTTCTAGTGGGAAAAACTTTTATCTTCTAAATTTACATCTTCATCTACCTTATGGAAGCCTCACCCTTACTAAGCCTTTGGAGAGATGTTGGTTACACTCTCTGTCAGATCCTCCTCCTAATCTTTTCAGCACGTTTTAATCAGTAGTGACTTTGGAAAAAGGAAGGAGGTTTGGGATTCCACTATGTCCCCAGGATGAAGAAAATTTGAGAGAAAAAAAACACTGGTCACTAGCAGAGCAATATGTGAATGAAAGAACTGGTTTTCTTGAGAAATGCACTTCTTCTGTGTCCCCTAAAAGCAGAGCCTAAGACAAAGGCTTACACCCAGGTAGTTTACTTGGGAATGTAATCCTAGAGGGCAGGAACGCGGGAAATACAACAGAGAAGGAAGGAAAATGGACATAAGGATGTATTGTTGAGTTGGCCATGGCATGAGCAATGAACAGGGTGTGATCCTGTAAAACTTTCTCAGGATCCATACCAAATGGGTCTCAGAATGTCTATGGGGATCCATAAAATGAAGAAGCAACTTACTGTATGGGAGAATATATTTGCAAATGACACCTGATAAGGGGCTAATATCCAAAAGACATAAAGAATTCATACAACTCAACACCAAAAAAACAAATAATCTGATTATAAAATGGGCAGAGGACCTAAATAGACATTTTTTCCAAAGAAGACATACAGACGCCCAATGGGCACATGAAAAGATGTTGGGGCACGTGGGGATGGGTGAAATAGGTGAAGCGAAAAAAAATTAGTGAGAATGTTTGATACCTTGATTTGGGTGATGGTTACATGAGTGTATATACATGTCAAAACTCATCAAGATGTACACTAAGATGTATGGATTTCACTGAATGTACTTCAGTTTTAAAAAATAATTAAAAAGTTTAAAACATAAAAAAAAAAAAGACTGTCCGTGGGGGCTGAAAGAAACTTTAATTTATTAGCTGTCATCTGACCTGGTCAAGATTGGCCCCTGGGTGTTAACTTCTCTGCATTTTGAGCTGTTCATGTGGGATGCTGTACCATGGTGTCCCATGTGTGACAGCAGAGAACCACAGGGCAGAAGGTGAGAGGATGGGACACAGGTTGAAGTCAGACACTGCCAAGTTGCTTGTGCATGAAGATTAAAGCCCACACAGACCTAGCTGCCTCTTCCGGGTCTGGAGGAACCAGGGCTATAGCGATTTAGAGTGGGACAGACATGTCCAATACACCAACCAGTTTCAATGAATCAGCTTTAAGATTCTAGGTGACTTCTACGGTTTCTTTATTTCTAATTCACTATGAGGGACACAGTCAGAAGCTTTGATTTTGGCCTCCTTTAGCCCTGGATTTGTATCCTGCCTCTATCGCTGAGTTCTGTTCTCTTGAGCAAGCTACTTAACTTCTTAGAGCCTTAGTTTTGGTGTGAAATTAAGACAGTACATCTACCTCATCCTGTTGCGAGAATGAGCTAATATATGTTCTTAGCACACTGCCTGGCACATGGCC
This sequence comes from Smutsia gigantea, assembly GCA_032199065.1. Lineage (NCBI taxonomy): Eukaryota > Metazoa > Chordata > Mammalia > Pholidota > Manidae > Smutsia > Smutsia gigantea. The sequence continues at coordinate 126,511 of JAVSCE010007169.1, forward strand.
AGAGCTAGAGAAATTAGAGCTTTTTTTATTCATTATGATTTTGGTATCATAATAGAAGTAGTTGTGAGGTGAAGGCAGCATGGAAAGGGAGTTGTTAAGGGCTAGGACTGGACAGAGGGTGAGCCAGACAGACCCCCAGCAGGAGTGTGGGATAGGTTATAGGCGTCTGTTTTTCAATAAGTCAGGAACAGACCCTGAGATGGGACAGGCCAAAGTCTGACAAGGTGTCAGGATCTCCATTAAAGGAGCTGAGGTCCCAGAAAGGAAACTAGAGTGTTACAGAGGAAATAGAAGCAGTATAAAATTTCAGAAATTGGGGGATTGCAGAAGTGTTTAAAGAAAGCTTAGATGACCTAATGGACACAGAGAGGCTTCCAGGCTGCTTCCATCTCCATTCCCAAGTGTATAGCAGCCAGACCAATCTCATGCCAAGTATTAGTGTTCTTCTGAATTTACTGTTTGCCTGTATTTGTGGTGCGATTCATGGGTTCAGAATGGGGAAAGCAAGGCTTGCAACTTGAGAATATTAGTGCCATTGGCTGGCGCCGGGGGTGGGGTAGGGCGGGGGGACACCATAGAGAACTGCATGACTCTCAGTTCAGCTGCTGCTGAGGAGGTGGCCTCTAGCACACTGGCACTAGCATATCGCTCTTAACCCCACCCTGATCTGCCATGGCTTACCAGCTGATGCTCAGGCCACAGGATAACCAGGCCTTATTGCCTCACTGACTAGGTGACTCTCCTTGAGGCCCAGTAACTGACCCAAGGTAGCATAAAGAAACCAGATATCCCAAACTTTAATTTGCAGTTCCTCTGTTGATTTCATTTTTTTGGGAAAGAGCCATATTTTATTGTAATGGACCAGGATTTTTTTTCTTTTTTTTTAATATAATTTATTTTATTATCATTAATTTACAATTACATGTGCAATATTACGATTATTAAACTACCCCTTCATCAGGTCCCCCCCACCAACCCCATTACAGTCACTGTCCATCAGCGTAGTGAGATGCTATAGAATCACTACTTGTCTTCTCTGAGTTGTACTGCCCTCCCCGTGCCCCCACAACATTACATCTGCTAATCGTAATGCCCCTTTTTCCCTCTTATCCCTCCCTTCCCGCCCATTTTCCCCAGTCCCTTTCCCTTTGGTAACTATTAGTCCGTTCTTGGGTTCTGTGAGTCTGCTGCTGTTTTGTTCCTTCAGTTTTTTTCTTTGTTCTTATACTCCACATATGAGTGAAATCATTTGATACTTGTCTTTTTCGGCTTGGCTTGTTTCACTGAGCATAATACCCTCTAGCTCCATCCATGTTGTTGCAAATGGTAGGATTTGTTTTCTTCTTATGGCTGAATAATATTCCATTGTGTATATGTACCACATCTTCTTTATCCATTCATCTACTGATGGACACTTAGGTTGCTTCCATTTCTTGGCTATTGTAAATAGTGCTGCAATAAACATAGGGGTGCATCTGTCCTTTTCAAATTGGGCTGCTGCATTCTTAGGGTAAATTCCTAGGAGTGGAATTCCTGGGTCAAATGGTATTTCTATTTTGAGTTTTTTGAGGAACCTCCATACTGCTTTCCACAATGGTTGAACTAATTTGCAGTCCCACCAGCAGTGTAGGAGGGTTCCCTTTTCTCCACATCCTCGCCAACATTTGTTGTTGTTTGTGTTTTGGATGTTGGCCATCCTCACTGGTGTGAGGTGATATCTCATTGTGGTTTTAATCTGCATTTCTCTGATGATTAGCGATGTGGAGCATCTTTTCATGTGCCTGTGGCCATCTGAATTTCTTCTTTGGAGAAGTGTCTATTCATGTCCTCTGCCCATTTCTTAATTGGATTATTTGCTTTCTGTTTGTTAAGGTGCATGAGTTCTTTATATATTTTGGGTGTCAACCCTTTATCAGATACGTTTTTTATGAATATATTCTCCCATACTGTGGGATGTCTTTTTGTTCTACTGATGGTGTCCTTTGCTGTACAGAAGCTTTGCAGCTTGATATAGTCCCACTTGTTCATTTTTGCTTTTGTTTCCCTTGCCCGGGAGATATGTTCATGAAGAAGTTGCTCATGTTTATGTCCAAGAGATTTTTGCCTATGTTTTTTTCTAAGAGTTTTATGGTTTCATGACTTACATTCAGGTCTTTGATCCACCTTGAGTTTACCTTTGTGTATGGGGCTAGACAGTAGTCCAGTTTCATTCTCTTACATGTAGCTGTCCAGTTTTTCCAACACCAGCTGCTGAAGAGGCTGTCATCTCCCCATTGTATATCCAAGGCACTTTTATCAAATATTAGTTGAGTGTATATGTTTGGGTTAATGTTTGGATTTTCTATTCTGTTCCACTGGTCTGTGGGTCTGTTTTTGTGCCAATACCAAATTGTCTTGATTACCATGGCTTTGTAGTAGAGCTTGAAGTCAGGGAGTGTAATTCCCCCTGTTTGATTCCTCCTTCTCAGGATTGATTTGGCTATTCGGGGTCTTTTGTGGTTTTGACCAGGATTTTTGCCCATCATATGTCACATGGTAACAATGTGACCAAATTCATTCCTACAAACTTTCCATGTTAATCTATTTAATATTAACAGCTTTCTTTATGTTGTTCAAAGAATTATCTTAGATTCTCTAGGTTTTCATGGAGAAAACACTCTGAATTTATGTTTTTGATTGAAACAAAGATGTAGGAAGCAAATTTAAATTAGACATGTGGCTTTACATGTAGTTGGCTATGTGTAACAATTGATGGGTTAGCATTCCTTGATTTTTTTCTTCAAAATAAAAAGAAATTCTGATTGATTGATGCTTTGAAAATACCTAACTGAAAGAGTAAGGGACTTGTTTGGAATGTTGAGGTGACAACTGAAAGTCAAGACTACACATGCTCGTGTGTTTCCTAGGGGGAAAACATCTCCAACTTAAAGAGCCTTGGGTGCTTCTGTTATTTCTGCAGATATGATACATAAGAATGGAAAAGACGGCTTTTCTGAAGGAAACATTAGATGTCAGTTGGAGAAAAATTAGTACTGAAAGTGACTTTTTTATTTTCTCAAGATTTTTATCTTCTCTCTTCATCATTGTATTATGTGGCAATTTGATGCTGACACCTTTAACTGTGTGCGTGAACACACTCATCTGTCCGGCAGCACATGGGGACATTACAATGGTGTGTCTGGGAAACAGAAGACTCTCATTTCCCCATGGGCTGTTCATACTTGGTCTATTGCTGTTTCCTATGTGCCTCTTCATCTCCAAGGTCCCTTTCTCAGCATCCTGTGTTCTGTCCTTGGATCCAGGGAATCTCATTTGAGCACCTCACCTCCTGCTCAGACACATTATCTTTGCTTCCCTTCCTGGTAGATTCCTGCCTGTTCACCATTTTCTTAAGACTAACCCCAGATTACAAAATTTATAAATAGCCTGAGTTCCTGAAGTGGGTTGCTCATGGATGTAGGTGGAAAACTGAGATAACTGGGTTGCTGAAACCAAGTGAATTTTATACAATAGCAGGTGCTCTTCCAGCAGCTTTAGTTCTTCTGATCAAAATCAGAAGTAAGCAAAAAGTGTTCCTAACGATGACTTGGAAATAAAATAGCTGTCACAGAATCCACATAACTTTATTCCTTTGATTAAATTTAACAATTATTGAGTACTTTCTGTCAGCCCGACGCTGTCCTGAGTGGCAGGAACACTGAGATGAATAATTTATCTCTCTCTCACCTTGTTCCAGAAAGGATCTGAGGCAACTTGTGCCAGAAACATATAAAATAAAATGGCCAAGTACAGGTTTTAAAACCCAGGGCAAAGGATATATAAATTAAAACAGGTCAAGTTAAGGGGGAAAAGAGGACACAGATACATGGCCAGAGGCAGCCTTCATAATTGTTATGCAAGAGCTGTGAACTTGACTCTAAGCATATTAGGTGGCCAAAGGGAAAAGGAAATATGGTCAGTTACTCCGGGGGGAAAAGATGAATGAGATGTGGTTCCTATTAGCAAGAAATCCATAATCCAGCAGGAGAGCCATCTCTGTAGTAAACATCTGTGAAACGAAGCTGTATTAGGAGGCACTGTATAAAGTGCTACGAGAATAGAGACAGGAGAGCAATTTATTTGGCTTAGGAGAAGAAGATGCTGCAGGAACAATGCCTCAGAAGAAGTGGACAAGGAGGAGGAGGGCATGTGAGACAGAGGGAAAGAGTACTTAGCAATCCCAGGCTGTGTGTATAAGAACTGTCTCGCATGCGTATTAAAGACTGAATCTGTAGGCCTGGGATTTTTCACAAGCACCCCAGAATGCTCAGGGACCATATCTGAGAAACACTCGAATAGATCTTGGATGTGTGGAGCAGTGAAATACGGGGTTGGAAAAGCAGGTTGAGACCCATCTGGAGTAGGCATCTGATGCCTGTTAGAAACTTAGACTTGATGGATAATGGGCAGCCACTGAATGCTTTTAAGCCTAAGCAGGTGAATGACACTTATCAGTTTTGTGTGCATGTCTTAGGTTTTATTTTTCTTCTTCCAGATTACAAATGCAGCAGCTAGAGGATGAAAAGCAGGAAGAAAAAGACTGAAAACTAGGAACGAGCTAAGGGTGTTACAAAGTCCAAACTGAGGAGGATAAACATGTGCTTAGGGTGGCGGCAGGGGAAATGCAGCAGGGTGAACACTTTTTGTAGTGAGCGCGATCTGTTACTTTATTATTAGTCACAGATTTACTTTTCTGGTTAATTTATGTTGTTGCATGTGTCTCACTGATTATTATTTTGCTTCACTTTCTACTCTCTGGCATCTGGCCTAAACCAACAAGCAGTCCCAGTGACCTCAGTGACCTGCAGGGGAAAGAGTCTTTGCTAAGCTCTTCCCTGCCCACATGTGGACAGTGGGGTTGGTCTGAAGGACTGTAAAGGATGCGTGCTCTCCATAGTATGGGGGAGGCAACTTCCCATATGGTGAATTCACATTGGAGTGCATATAGATCTTTGCTTTTTTACATCTACATATTTAAAAATCTTTTTACTTTTATAAACAGAAAAAAACAAAGAAGACAGTAGTAAATCCCTATAACCAGTTACTCAGATTCTGCAATATCAAGATTTTGACATCTTTTTCCAGATTAATTGAAGTATAATTGACAAATAAAAACTGTATATATTGAAAGTATGCAACATGATGATTTGACATATGTACATTTTGTGGAATGATTAGCACAATCAGGTTAGTTAACACATCCATCCCTCACATAGTTATCTTTTTAATGTATGTGTGGTGAGAACACTTGAGGTCTATTCTCTTAGCAACTTTCAAGAAAAGCCATCCTAATGATAAGTGATTTTGAGCATCTTTTAATGTGTCTTTTAGCCATTTGTATGTCTTCTTCAGAAAAATGTCAAGTTCTTTTCCCATTTTTTAACTGGATTTTTGGGGGGTTTTTTTGCTATTGAGTTGTGAGTTCCTTATATGGTTTGTATACTAATCCCTTTCTACATATATGGCTTGCAAATATTTTCTCCCATTCTGTAGGTTGCCTTTTCATTTTGTTGAGGTTTCATTTGCTGTACAGAATTTTTTTAGTTTGATGTAGTTCCACTTGTTTATTTTTGCTTTTGCTTTTGTTGCCTGTACTTTTGGTGTCAGATCCAAAAAATCATTGCCAAGACCAACGTCAAGGAGCTTTTCTCCTGTATTTTGTTCCAGGAGTCTTATGGTTTCAGGTCTTACATTCAAGTCTTCAGTCCATTTTGAGCTGATTTTTGTGTATGATGTAAGATAGGGCTCCAGTTTTTTCATTCTTTTGCACATGGATGTCCAGTTTTCCCAGCACCATTTATTGAAAAAATTATCCTTTTCCCCATTTTGTTCTTACTACCCTATCAAAGATTAGTCGGTCATATGTGTATAGATTTGTATCTGGGTTCTCTATTCTGTTCCATTGATCTATTGCCTGTTTTTGTGTCAGTGCTATACTGTTTTAATTATTATAACTTTGTAATATAGTTTGACTTCAAGAGGTGTGATTTCTCCAGCTTTGTTCTTTCTCAGGATTGCTTGGTGTCTTTTATGGTTCCATATGAACTTCAGCATTTTTTTTCTACTTCTGTGAAAAATTCCTGTGGAATTTTGATAAGGATTGCATTGCATCTGTAGATCACTTTGAGTAGTATTTACCACTTTGAGGACATTTACCAATATTAATTCTTCCAATTCATGAACGTAAAATATCTTTGCATTTATTTGTGTCTTCCTCACTTCCTTTCATCAAATGTCTTATAGTTTTAAGTATACAAGTCTTTTACTTCCTTGGTTAAATTTATTCCTAAGTATTTTATTATTTTGATGATATTGTACATGGGATTGTTTTCTGATGGTTAATTATTAGTGTACAGAAACACAACTGATTTTTGTATGCTGCTATTGTATCCTGTAACTTTATTAAATTCATTGATTAATTCTAATAGTTTTAGTTTTGGTGGAGATTTAACAGTTTTCTCTATTCTTCCCCCACTCTCTGGAGTTCTCTCCATATAAGATCTTGTCATCTGCAGAGACAATTTTACTTCTTCTTTTCCAGGTTGGATATCCTTTACTTCTTTTCCTTGACTAACTGCTCTGGCTAGGACCTCCAGTACTATATTGAATAAAGTGGTAAGAGTGGGCATCCTTGTCTTGCTCCTGAGGTTACAGGAAAGCTTTCAGCTTTCACCATTATGATGTTAGCTGTGGGCTTGTCATATACGGCCTTTATTACATCAAGGTACATTCCTTCTATACCTAATTTGTTGAGATTTTTTCATAAAAGATGTTGAATTTTGTCAAATGCTCCTCTGCATCTTTTGAGAATCATGTGATTTATATCCATTCTGTTAATGTGGTGTGTCACATTTATTGACTTGCATATGTTGAACCATCCTTGCATGCTAAGGATAAATCCCACTTGATCATGGTGTATGATCCTTTTAATGTGCTATTGGATTCGGTTTGCTAGTATTTGTTAAGGATCTTAGCTTTGGCATTGGGGTAATTCTAGCTGTAAAGTGAGTTTGCAAGTGTTCTCCTTCAATTTTTTGGAAGCATTTAAGAATTGTTATTTATCCTTTATATGTTTGGAAGAATTCACCTTTATATATTTGGAAGAATCAGGTCCTGGAATTTTCTTTGTCGGGAGGTTTTTGATTACTGATTCAATCTTCTTACTAGTAATTGGTCTTTCAGATCTATTTCTTCCTGATTCAGTCTTGGTAGGTTGTGTGCTTCTAGGAATTTATCCACTTCTAGTTTATCCAATGTGTTGGTGTCTAACTGTTCATAGTAGTCTCTTACAAATCTTCGTATGTCTTTTTTTTTTTTGCAGATAAATGCTTTATTCTGGCTTATGATTTTATCATTTGTTATTCTTGATTTTCTAAAACAAAAAGTTAGATTTTTTTTGTCTATTTTGACTATCAGTATTACTATTCAACTGTGAATTAACCTTCTTCTCAAGTGCCTTCCTCTTTAGTATTTGGGTATTTAGTATATATTTTTTTTAATATAATTTATTTTATCATTAATTTACAATTACATGTGCAATATTACGATTATTAAACTACCCCTTCATCAGGTCCCCCCCACCAACCCCATTACAGTCACTGTCCATCAGCGTAGTGAGATGCTATAGAATCACTACTTGTCTTCTCTGAGTTGTACTGCCCTCCCCGTGCCCCCACAACATTACATCTGCTAATCGTAATGCCCCTTTTTCCCTCTTATCCCTCCCTTCCCGCCCATTTTCCCCAGTCCCTTTCCCTTTGGTAACTATTAGTCCGTTCTTGGGTTCTGTGAGTCTGCTGCTGTTTTGTTCCTTCAGTTTTTTTCTTTGTTCTTATACTCCACATATGAGTGAAATCATTTGATACTTGTCTTTTTCGGCTTGGCTTATTTCACTGAGCATAATACCCTCTAGCTCCATCCATGTTGTTGCAAATGGTAGGATTTGTTTTCTTCTTATGGCTGAATAATATTCCATTGTGTATATGTACCACATCTTCTTTATCCATTCATCTACTGATGGACACTTAGGTTGCTTCCATTTCTTGGCTATTGTAAATAGTGCTGCAATAAACATAGGGGTGCATCTGTCCTTTTCAAATTGGGCTGCTGCATTCTTAGGGTAAATTCCTAGGAGTGGAATTCCTGGGTCAAATGGTATTTCTATTTTGAGTTTTTTGAGGAACCTCCATACTGCTTTCCACAATGGTTGAACTAATTTGCAGTCCCACCAGCAGTGTAGGAGGGTTCCCTTTTCTCCACATCCTCGCCAACATTTGTTGTTGTTTGTGTTTTGGATGTTGGCCATCCTCACTGGTGTGAGGTGATATCTCATTGTGGTTTTAATCTGCATTTCTCTGATGATTAGCGATGTGGAGCATCTTTTCATGTGCCTGTGGCCATCTGAATTTCTTCTTTGGAGAAGTGTCTATTCATGTCCTCTGCCCATTTCTTAATTGGATTATTTGCTTTCTGTTTGTTAAGGTGCATGAGTTCTTTATATATTTTGGATGTCAACCCTTTATCAGATACGTTTTTTATGAATATATTCTCCCATACTGTAGGATGTCTTTTTGTTCTACTGATGGTGTCCTTTGCTGTACAGAAGCTTTTCAGCTTGATATAGTCCCACTTGTTCATTTTTGCTTTTGTTTCCCTTGCCCGGGGAGATATGTTCATGAAGAAGTTGCTCATGTTTATGTCCAAGAGATTTTTGCCTATGTTTTTTTCTAAGAGTTTTATGGTTTCATGACTTACATTCAGGTCTTTGATCCACCTTGAGTTTACCTTTGTGTATGGGGCTAGACAGTAGTCCAGTTTCATTCTCTTACATGTAGCTGTCCAGTTTTTCCAACACCAGCTGCTGAAGAGGCTGTCATCTCCCCATTGTATATCCAAGGCACTTTATCAAATATTAATTGACTGTATATGTTTGGGTTAATGTTTGGATTTTCTATTCTGTTCCACTGGTCTGTGGGTCTGTTTTTGTGCCAATACCAAATTGTCTTGATTACTGTGGCTTTGTAGTAGAGCTTGAAGTCAGGGAGTGTAATTCCCCCTGTTTTATTCCTCCTTCTCAGGATTGATTTGGCTATTCGGGGTCTTTTGTGGTTCCATATGAATTTTAGAATTATTTGTTCCAGTTCATTGAAGAAAGCTGTTGGTAGTCTGATAGGGATTGCATTGAATCTGTAGATTGCTTTAGGTAGTATAGCCATTTTGACAATATTTATTCTTCCTAGCCAAGAGCATGGGGCGCATTTCCATTTGTTAGTGTCCTCTTTAATTTCTCTTAGGAGTGTCTTGTAGTTTTCAGAGTACAGGTCTTTCACTTCCTTCGTTAGGTTTATTCCTAGGTATTTTATTCTTTTTGATGCAATTGTGAATGGAATTGTTTTTCTGATTTCTCTTTCTGTTAGTTCATCGTTAGTGTATAGGAAAGCAACAGATTTCTGTGTGTTAATTTTGTATCCTGCAACTTTGCTGAATTCAGATATTAGTTCTAGTAGTTTTGGAATGGAATCTTTAGGGTTTTTTATGTACAGTATCATGTCATCTGCAAATAGTGACAATTTGACTTCTTCTTTACCAATCTGGATGCCTTGTATGTCTTTGTTTTGTCTGATTGCTGTGGCTAGGACCTCCAGTACTATGTTGAATAACAGTGGAGAAAGTGGGCATCCCTGTCTTGTTCCCGATCTTAGATGAAAAGCTTTCAGCGTCTCGCCGTTAAGTATGATGTTAGCTGTGGGTTTGTCATATATAGCCTTTATGATGTTGAGGTACTTGCCCTCTATACCCATTTTGTTGAGAGTTTTAATCAGGAATGGATGCTGAATTTTGTCAAATGCTTTTTCAGCATCTATGGAGATGATCATGTGGTTTTTGTTCTTCTTTTTGTTGATGTGGTGGATGATGTTGATGGATTTTCGAATGTTGTACCATCCTTGCATCCCTGGGATGAATCCCACTTGATCATGGTGTATGATCCTCTTGATGTATTTTTGAATTCGGTTTGCTAATATTTTGTTGAGTATTTTTGCATCTACGTTCATCAGGGATATTGGTCTGTAATTTTCTTTTTTGGTGAGGTCTTTGCCCGGTTTTGGTATTAGAGTGATGCTGGCTTCATAGAATGAGTTTGGAAGTATTCCCTCCTCTTCTATTTTTTGGAAAACTTTAAGGAGAATGGGTGTTATTTCTTCTCTATATGTCTGGTAGAATTCAGAGGTGAATCCATCAGGCCCGGGGGTTTTGTTCTTGGGTAGTTTTTTGATTACCATTCAATTTCGTTGCTGGTGATTGGTCTGTTTAGTTTTTCTGTTTCTTGCTTGGTCAGTCTTGGAAGGTTGTATTTTTCTAAGAAGTTGTCCATTTCTTCTATGTTTTCCAACTTGTTAGCATATAGATTCTCATAATATTCTCTTATGATTCTTTGTATTTCTGTGGGGTCCGTCGTGATTTTTCCTTTCTCATTTCTGATTGTGTTTATGTGTGTAGATTCTCTTTTTCTCTTAATGAGTCTGGCTAGGGGTTTATCTATTTTGTTTATTTTTTCAAAGAACCAGCTCTTGGTTTTATTGATTTTTTCTATTGTTTTATTCTTCTCAATTTTATTTATTTCTTCTCTAATCTTTATTATGTCCCTCCTTCTGGTCACTTTGGGCCTCATTTGTTCTTCTTTTTCCAATTTCAGTAATTGTGTCTTTAGACTATTCATTTGGGAATGTTCTTCCTTCTTTAAATAGGCCTGGATTGCAATATACTTTCCTCTTAGAACTGCCTTTGCTGCGTCCCACAGAAGTTGTGGCTTTGTGTTGTTGTTGTCATTAGTCTCCATATATTCTTTGATTTCTGTTTTGATTTGGTCGTTAACCCATTGATTAATTAGGAGAGTGTTGTTAAGTCTCCATGTATTTGTGAGCTTTTTTGATTTCTTTCTAAAATTTATTTCTAGTTTTATACCTTGGTGATCTGAGAAGTTGGTTGGTAGGATTTCAATATTTTTGAAATTACTGAGGTTCTTTTTGTGGCCTAGTATGTGGTCTATTCTGGAAAATGTTCCATGTGCACTTGAGAAGAATGTGTATCCTGTTGCTTTTGGGTGTAGAGTTCTGTAGATGTCTGTTAGGTCCATCTGTTCTAGTGTGTTGTTCAGTGCCTCTGTGTCTTTACTTATTTTCTGTCTGGTTGATCTGTCCTCTGGAGTGAGTGGTGTGTTGAAGTCTCCTAAGATGAATGCATTGCTGTCTATTTCCTCCTTTAATTCTGTTAGTATTTGTCTCACATATGCTGGAGCTCCTGTGTTGGGTGCATATATATTTATAATGGTTATATCTTCTTGTTGGAATGACCCCTTTATCATTATGTAATGTCCTTCTTTATCTTTTGCTACTTTCTTCGTTTTGAAGTCTATTTTGTCTGATACAAGTACTGCAACACCTGCTTTTTTCTCTTTGTTGTTTGCATGAAATATCTTTTTCCATCCCTTCACTTTTAGTCTGTGTATATCTTTGGATTTGAGGTGAGTTTCTTGTAGGCAGCATATAGATGGGTCTTGCTTTTTTATCCATTCTGTTACTCTGTGTCTTTTGATTGGTGCATTCAGTCCATTTACATTTAGGGTGATTATTGATAGATATGTACTTATTGCCATTGCTGGCTTTAGATTCGTGGTTACTAAGGGTTCAAGGGTTGCTTCTTTACTATCTAAAAATCTAACTTAAGTTTCTTGTTACGTTATTGTAAACACAGTCTGATGTTTCTTTCTTTCTCTCCCTTCTTATTCCTCCTCCTCCATTCTTTCTATAATAGGTGTTTTATTCTTTGCCTTTAGTTAGTATTTGGATGGTCTGCTTTCTTTGCTATGATTTTATTTTCTCTGGTGACATCTTTTTAGCCTTAGGTGTGCTTCCATCTAGAGCAGTCCATTTAAGATATCCTGTAGTGGTGGTTTATGAGAGGCAAACTCTCTTAACTTTCGTTTATCTGGAAATTGTTTAATCCCTCCATCATATTTAAATGATAATCGTGCTGGATACAATATTCTTGGTTCGAGGCCCTTCTGTTTCATAACGTTAAATATATCATGCCATTCTCTTCTGGCCTGTAAGGTTTCTGTTGAGAAGTCTGATGATAGTCTGATGGGTTTTCCTTTGTAGGTGATCTTTTTTCTCTCTCTAGCTGCCTTTAATACCCTGTCTTTATCTTTGATCTTTGCCATCTTAATTATTATGTGTCTTGGTGTTGTCTTCCTTGGGTCCCTTGTGTTGGGAGATCTATGAGCTTCGGTGGACTGCGAGACTACTTCCTTCCCCAGCGAGGGAAAGTTTTCAGCAATTATTTCTTCAAAGACACTTTCTATCCCTTTTTCTCTCTCTTCTTCCTCTGGTACTCCTATAATGCGAATATTGTTCCGTTTGGATTGGTCACACAGTTCTCTTAATATTCTTTCATTCCTAGAAATCCTTTTATCTCTGCCTCAGCTGCTCTGTACTCCTGTTCTCTGTTTTCTATTCCATTAACAGTCTCTCGCATCTCATCCATTCTGCTGTTAAGCCCGTCGATCGCTTGTCTGATTTCTGTATTGTCTTTCCTCAGTTCCCTCACTTCCTCCCTCAGCTCTTGCACATTTCTCTGTAGGTCCATCAGCATGGTTAAGACTTTTATTCTGAATTCTTTTTCAGGAAGACTGTGCATTTCCATCCCTTCAGACTCCCTCTCTGGGGTTGTCTGGTTGATTTTGGTCTGAACCATATTCCTCTGTCTTTTCATGGCTATATAATTGGTCACTGATAGTTGCCACGTATGTCAGCTGGGCTCTTTAAGACTTTAAAAAGAGGAGAAAAAAAAGAAAGAAAGAAAGAAAGAAAAAAGAAAAAAAGAAAGAAAAGAAAAAACAAAAACAAACAAAACAAAAAAATGCCCACCGGACGTAGATTCTGTGGGAATGCTCTAGGTGGCGCTATTGCCCCACTATTCCACAGCTGTGACTGTGCCGCTCCGCAGGGCCCTTTATCACTCTGGCAGGGGTGGGAATGAATAGGAGGCTGTTGATCTCAGTGAGAAGTGTTAAGTATGGCTACGCTTCCTCAGTCGCCAGCTAAGGCATCTGAAACTCCCCAGGACTCCCAGCCTGCTGGGCTGAGTGTGCTGGGGCGATCCGGCTCCTCCACTGGGCTCCTGTCTCTTTAAGACTGCTGAAGAAAGCCCGCGCTTTTTTTTTTTTTCCTTCCCGGGAGCCGGCTGCAAGCCCCCTGGCGCGTTCCCCGCTCAGATCCTGCCCCTCTGTCTCTCCAATCTCCACTGCACTGCACAATGTGGGTCAGCGCTCCCCGCGCAGATCCCCGGGGCTGGCTACTTCGCGGGGTGCACTTCCACTCCCTCCCGGCTCTGAATCCTCTCCTCCCGCCAGTGCGCTGGGGTGGGGGAGGGCTCGGGTCCCGCCGGGTCGCGACTCCGGATCTTACCCACCTCTTGGGGTGCCGAGTCCTCTCGGGTGTAGCTGCACGCTGTGCGCTTTCCTGTGTATTCTCGTCTCTCTTTTAGGAATAGATGTATTTTCTGTGTGTTCGTAGATAAATATAGTGTTGGGAGGAGATTTCTGCCACCCTGCTCACACCGCCATCTTCCCGGAAGTCTCTTCATATGTCTTTGATATCAGTGGTAATGTCCCCATTTTCACTTCTGATTGTATTTATTTGGGCCGTCTTTCTTTTCTTCTTAGTCTAGCTAAAGGCTTAGTTTCCTGGACCTTTTATATTGTTTTCTGAGTTTATTTCATTTATTTGTGCTCTGATCTTTGTTATTCTTC